>JADRCC010578367.1:0-25000 GCA_019843855.1 Hylomyscus alleni
TGTGACCCCTGGATGGGAACTAGTCACTGGAGTCTCTTTGGGTCATCAGTGGGCACATGACTGAAGACAGTGACTCCTTGTGGTGGTATGAACAAGAAATGTCTCCCATCGGCTCACTTTTGAACACTTGGTACCCAGTTGATGGTGCCATTTGGGGGGCTTAGGAGATTTGCCCTTGCTGGAGGAAGTGTGTTACAGGGAACAGGACTGGGAGTTGATAGCCTGGCCCCACTTCCAGTTCCATCTGTCTGTCTGTCTGTCTATCTATCTACTTATCTACCGATCTACCTATCTATCTGCTTTGTTCTTGTGCTCTCTGCTCCTGCTGCCATGTCTGCTTCTCACTGCTGTGCTTCTCAGCCATGGATCCCTAAGCTCCAGTAAACTTCTCCTTCTATAAGTTACATTGGTGGTGGAGTTTAATGACAGCTGTAGAAAAGTAACTAAGACATCCATCTCCCAGAACCTATCGACAGCAAACTGTTCAGCAGGGAGAGGTTGGATCTCCTGAGCCCATCCTCCATCCATGCATGACAGCTGACTAACCCTTTCTGTACAGAGCCAGCCCATCCTCCATCCAGGCATGACAACTGACTAGTCCATTCTGTACAGAGCCAGTGCAGGCAACCACAGCTGCTCTGAGCTCCTGGTTGCAATGGCTGTCTAGCCCAGGTGGTGGCATTTAACAACGTGCTTCCTATGCTCTGGTTCCTACATTCTCTCCGTCCCACCTTTGCAATGTCCCTGGGCTTTGCAGGAGATGGTATGACTGTCTTATTCAGGGATGAGCACTCCTCTATCACCTATTCTTAGCACCGTATGCAGCCGCGAGTCTCTGCACTCACCACACTGTTCACCGAAAAGAGGCTTCTCTAAATAAGGCTGAGGGTAGCATTTGTCTATGGGTATAAACACACATATTTGGAAGGTAATTTGATAGTATGTAATTTAAATAAACAACAGTTGCTCAGTTCCCCCCTGAGGCCTATGATTTCCCCCACCGTGGCTTCATGGTCAGGTTTATAACATAGATTCACTCCTGTGGAGCAGGCCTCACATCCAATCAGAGAACAGTTGGTTGTCCGCATAGTCGTGGTGCCACTACTACACATGGACACACCTTGCTGGCCGTGTGGTTCACAGGGTCGAGGCTGGGTAACACCGCTGATGCTCTTTCTTTTCCAACAGCCTGGAGTAACCTTCTGGAACCGTGAAAGCTAAGAATATATGGATTCTTAGAGTGTGTCTCACCTCAGACATTTTTAAAAGTTTTAATAAATCACATTTTTAACATTCATTTCCAAGACAGTAGGTTCCCATATGGCTTTTTCACGCCTCCTTCATTTTGGCTACCCCCCACCCCCACTCCCCAGTCACATCTGTCCCCTCCTCAGTTAAACCTTTCCGCCCCTGGTACTCGTGTGCCTGGCTTTTCCACATAGGTTCTGGGGACTCGGTGTAGGCTCTCCTCCTGTAGATGTACCAAACCCTATAGTATGGAGGAGCAGATAGCCCTGATCCACAACCTCAGCTGACCAGGGTGACAGAAGTGAGGTAGCCGCCCCCGACAAAGCAAACACATTAGGTCCCTATCTAGGTGCCGCTTTTTGCCATATTCTATTGGGTCCATTCAAGTTCTTAAACTAATTATGCAATCAGGAATCTAATAAATTGTACTTCTCTTAACATCCCTGCACCTAATAGTCCATTTGCTAATGGAAAGCCCTTAGCACATCTCAAAGTGGTTAAAGCTGGGGTTAGCAGAGGGAGGGCTCACTGGTCTGTGGGAATGATGGGCTCCTGATGACCGTCAGTGATTCAGTAGCCGTAGAAGACTTGGCATGTCATCAGTGTGTGTGCAGAGGTGACCATGTGGGGGAAAGCTGTTTTTAAAGGTTATTCGTGCAGGCTGCTCTGACTCTGGGTCCAGCAGAATCAGCCCCATGTACCAAAGCTGGGTTTCAGAAGCAGGCAGAAAGTCCCTTTCCTAGAACAGACTGGACAATGAGAAGCCTCGGAGGAAGAGAGGTGGCAGTTAAAGGATTAAAGGGCATTGCAAGGCTCTGAGTTCAATCCCTAGCACTGGCCACAAAAAGAAATCTTCACAAAGGGAAACACTAGGCAGTCCCTGGTGGAATGTCCCAGGAGGATGCTGTCTCGGAGCTTCAAGGCAAAGGATTGCTGAGCCTCAGCTACAAAAACTGAACAGGTGGTGCCAGGCACGATGGCTCACACCTTCAATCCTAGCATTCAGGAGGTAGGAGAGGGTGGATGTCTGTGAGTTCACGGCTAGTCTGAGCGGCGCCATAAGATCCTGCGTCAAAAGGAAAGAAGGAGCGGGGTTGAGAGGTGCCGAACATATACGGATACAGCCCGACAGTCGGTGTCGATGTACAATCCACGTCAGCAAACACATTTGAACAAGCCCACTGTGGGGCTTAGGGAGATGGCCCAGTGGATAAAATGGCTATCATGCAAGCATGAGGACATAAGTTCAAATCCCCAGCATCCATGTAAAAAGTCAAGCATGACATCTTGCATGCTTGCATCCCAGTGACCAGATCGGAAGCCAGCCAGTGAGTGAGCTCCAGGTTCAGTGAGAGAGAAATTAAGGTGGAAAAAAATAAAGGCACTTGACATGGCTGCATTTTAGACAGGAGTGTACACGCAGTAAAGATAAGCGTCATTAAGGTACCAAGAATTGCCTTTCCATGGATGACTGGCAAAGGTTTCAGTCTGATGACCTGTGGGGAAAGACTTGAAGGCGGTTTGGGCTCACCAGCAGGGTCTTAGGACAATGCCTTCCCAGTGTCAGGTACAAACAGCATCAAGCCCTGGCTACCACTGTTGTATGCAGAAAAGGTGATGGAGCTGCAACCAGCAGGGCGCCTGGAGGTCAGGAGAACACTTCTGCCTCACTCTGAAGAAGAGGAGTTCGTGGGCGCCCCAGTAGAGAAGAAGCAGCTCTGACTTGAGTTGCATCCACAATGTCCCCACAAGCCCCCGGTGCTGGAATGCTTAGTCCCAGGTGGTGGTGCTAGGTTTGAAGGTCGCAGAACCTTTGGAACATGGAGCTGAGCTGGTGGATGCAGGCCGGTAGGGGCAGGCCTCTGAAAGTTAGTCTCGTCTCCACACGGTCTCTGTTTCTTGACCAGCCATGATGTGACAGGTGGCACCTGACACACCTGACAGCATCTCAGAATAAGTTGCTCCAGGCCTCCTCCCAGGATGAACTAAAATCACAGGCTAGAGCAGACTTACCCCCAAATTGTCTGTCCTACATTTCACCAATCAGTGAGGAAAGTATTTGACAGAGGGTTTGAAAGAGGCCTATAGATTTCATTGAAAACATTGGAAGGGCAAAGGCATCATCTAAGAAACTCTAGAGCACTGCAAGTGTGTGTGTGTGTGTGTGTGTGTGTGTGTGTGTGCGCGCGCGCGCATTGGGTTTCCATTGCTACGAAGAGATACTATGACCACAGCAATCTTATAAAACAAACAAACAACAACCAAAAAAACCACATTTAGTTGGAGCCTGGCGTACAGCTTAGAGGTTTAGTTCTTTACCATCACGGCAGTAAGCATGGCCGCATGCAGCTAGGCCTGGGAGAAGAGCTAAGAGTTCTACATATGGTTCCTCAGGCAGCAGGAAGAGGAGGCTGTGAGCTGCACTGGGCCTGGCTTGAGTCTCTGAGTCCTCTAAGCCCACCCCCAGTGACACACTTCCTCCAACAAGACCACATCTCCTAAGGGACACTCCCAATGAGCCTGCAGGGCCTATTTTCCCTTAAACCACCCCAGAGCCCATGCTGAGGATTGAACTCAGGTCCACATACTTCCGCGGCAAGTACTCTACTGACTGAGCCATCTCCCAGCCCCAAGCGCTGTCTTGACAACACCTTTGTGTGTGTTATCTCACACACACAACAGGTCTTTCACAAACGAAGTCAAGCCAGAGTGTCTAAGCAACTCTCAGAAGGCCACCTAGCTGCTTAGTGACAAAGGTAGGATTCAGAGCCACTCTCTTCACCTCTGCAGCATGGGAGACGCAGGACAGGAGCCAGGCAGTCAGAATTGCTCAGGCATTAGGCGGAAACGGCTTAAGCCAGACTGTGAAGCAGGTAAGAAGCCTGGATTCCATCTCCGGGTTGTGCAGTTGCTGTCTCGGATGAATGACGGCTGTGTGCACGGGACCTACCTGATGCCTATCAATCCCTAAAACCCGTGTCTCTGCCAAGATGATCATCAACCGAGGTCAGTGTCATCATCCAAGTGGCAAAGGGAACAATTGGAATTCACGTAGCAACTCACAGAATCGGGCATACCTTGGTCTCCACTCTCCGTTTTGAACCTTGCAACCCATGTGGGCTTGGCCAACTTCCTCCCCACCTGCCTCTCTCACTTGCCATTCTGCCCACACCATGGAAGCTCCAGAGCTGGCCATGGCCTCCCCTCTTCTCCCAACACAGCCACACCATCCCATGCTGTCCCACTTTGTCCCCTCTTTGTCATACACTTGGCATCCCCTACCTCCCTATTCTAACCCCCTGCGTACTTTGAGACCTTTCCAGGACACTGACTAGAATCACAGCAACACCCTGGACCTCACACACAGCGGGAACCCTGGTCAAAAGAGAAGCAGCAAGAGCAGAGAGGAGAGGCAGGGGAAAGTTGGCAGGCTAGAGGGGAGTGTTTAAGGAAGATGGTCAAGAATTTCGTAACTGAGTGTCTTCATGTGTTTTTTACACTCTCACAAGTCCCTAAGAGGAACAATTTAAAAGCGGGAAGGCTGTGTTGGTTCACAGTCCCACAAGTCTCCATCCACAGTCACTTTGAACTCTGTTGCTTTCGTGCGTTGTAAAGCAGAATATCATGGTGGATGGAGGAGCCCCAGTGACCTATTTCCCTCCACGAGGTCTCCCTCACCTCCAGTAGTTCTCAGGTTATAAATCTTGTTGGTGAGTGACCTCTGACCTATTGACCAGGTCAGAGACTTCATGATCTAACAACCATTCAGTGATTGGATTCACGAGTCGGAAAGAAACATGAAATTTAAAGAGAAGATACTTCACGCACAAAGCATAATGGTGATTTGTTGAAGCTGGAGACTGGGAGAGGCGAATGGTTATGGCTGAGCTCTGTCATGCTGGCTTAGTTAGTGATTGAGTTGTATCTGCTCACCAGGGCCCTGAGCCCTTTCAGCTCTGCTCAACAGCCCCACCAGGAAGGGATTGGCGTCCCAGGGCTTCCTCTGACAGAGCTAAGATGTAGAGAGCTGAGGGGTACATTCAGGGTCCCACACAAAATCACAGGACTCAAGGCCAGATCTTAAACCCTGATCAGCTTTCCGGTGGAGCCTCTCAAAGGTTTGCAATGGGTATGGCTGGCAGGAGGGGCAGGCAGGGCCTCCCACACCATCCTGCTGAGGTGGGCACCATCCATCTATCCTCAAGGTCTTGCTTCACAGCCCCTCCTACCCTGATTCTAAGGAGCTTTCTGTTTCCACCCATTCCCCCCTCCCCCTCCCCCTCCCCCCATTCTCCCCCACACACCCTCCCCTGCCAGCACCGGGGCCACCACCTCCCTTTCCCCTTTCTTATCAAGATCCAAATTAGAGAGGTCTGAGCTGAGGTGGGTGTGCTTTAAGAGCAGGCTTGGAAATGGAGAGGCTGGCCCAGACTCTCTCTTTTCCACCTAATTAAGCCTCAGGAATGTCATGTAGCCACACACACACACAGTTTGATTTTAATTGGGGCCTGTGTGCAGGGCTCACCCTAGCCTCTGAGAACGCAGGCTTCCGCTGATGGGTCTCTGCTCCTGAGCATGTGACAAGCTCTTGAAAAACCACATGGAACAACCCAGAAATAGCCAACAGACCAAAGGGAAAACGAGTTGGAGCCAGTTCCACAAAGCAACAGTACGTCCTTACTTATTTTTAAAAACAAAGCAGGGGCCCTTAGGCATGACCCCTGAGAGGTGGATTCCCCGGCTCTGCACTGCTGAAGGGGCCTTTCCCTCCATACCCCACCCCCCAAATATGGGAGTCCCCAGGAGGGCCCTGGGCCGCTAACCCCAAAGCTGCCTTTTATCCCGCATCCCTTCCTCTCACATGCCAACCAACACACAGAGAAGACAGAGCTGGAGACACGAGTGGGAAAAGAAAGACAGGGCTTAAAAAGCACAACCAACAAAGAGAGAGAGAGAACTGGCAAGAGCGAAGAAAATAAGCCAGGGCCCCACAGGCTAAGAGTCCGCAGGAGGCCCGGATTAAGCTATTCTCACAAGGGCCTATATCTAGGCAGGCAAAAAAAACCCTGGAGTGGCCAGTCAGTAACACCACTGCATTCCACCTCTGCTGGCATCTGCAATCCCTCAGGGAAGGCATGAGTGGGACATTTTGTAGAATCTGGCTTCAAGTAGATAGGTACCAAGGCTTGGGGGCGGGGCACAGGGTGGGCAATTGAGATATCTATGGGTAGGTAGACAGGGTCTAGCCTATGACAGAAACGTGAGGCCCTCCTCATCTTGGAGGGCACCCCAAAGGAACATAGTCTCCATGGGGCTATCAGGAAACGAAGCCAAAAGTCTCCCATGTCACCATGCCCAGGGGAATAGGAGACTTACAGAGACAGTATCCGTCCAGAGTCCCACAGTGTGGCCCTGGAGGAATGTGTCTGTGAACTGCACACATTATCCCAGCTCACCTACCTGTTTCTGGGAACCCTGGAGAGTACACCAACATCTGTCTGAATTGCAGCTGCTTCAGCTAGGAGGATACCTCATAGGTCACGTTGCCCATAAGGGACAGCCATGACGTGCAGCTCAGGAAGAAAGGGTTCCAAAGCTATTTAACTTACTACAGAGATGGGAGATAGCTACATCTTCCCCCAGGACTGCAAAGTTCCCTTTTAAAGTATTTTAGGAAGCTCTCAGCACCCCGGTCATCTGTGCTGGTGTTTCTCTCAGAAGCTGTTCCCTGCTCAATCCACATTGTCCCCGGAGCCCCACTCCATATCACTTGCCGCACATTCTGCAGTGGGAAAAGCACAGGAACACAGCTCAGCTTCTCCCCACAGCTCTTTGGAGAGTTTGCTAGAAGAGGAATGGGGGTCTCAGGGAGCCTGGGGCACTGGCTCAGGGCAGCGCTGAGCCTCTGCTGGAATGCCTCCTCTCAGGTTCTCATGCTGGAGGTGCCTTAGCTTGTTCTAGCTGCCATACAGTGGACCATGAACTGAGTAGTTGACAAACAACAAAAGTGTGTTTCTCCTGGTTCTGGGACAGTCTCTACTGCATCCACACACAGCAGAGCAGATTTTAGGGCCCTGAGAAGGACCTCAAATATGGTTCTCTGAGAGGCGGAGAGCTGGGAGAGAGGACACTGAAGGCCTCTGAGGGGAAGTCTCTCCCTGACCCTCAGCTGTGCTGTCTCCCCAACAAAGCAAATTATAGAAGCTAGAGTTCCATTTCCCCCAAGGGCATGTCAGAGAGCTAGATCGGCAAGCGAGCGTCCTTCCCCACCTTTCTACAAAGCAACTGGCTATAAAAAAAAATCTCCAACCTGGGGGGGGGGGGGCTGGAGAGATGGCTCAGTGGTTAAGAGGACTAGCCGCTGTGCCAGAGGACCTGGGTTCAATCTCAGCTGCCACATGACAGCTCACAACTGTCTCTTAATCCACTTCTAACAAAATACCCATACACACACGAAAATCAAATTGTGTCCAAAGTCTTCAATCTGTCTTGTCATCAGACCCTCATCCTGGGGGGGTGGGGGGGGATGGAGGTGGGTCAACAATCAAAAATACAAGAAAAAATGCGCACAAACATTCTGGTACCCATTTCAGTCCAGTTCGGTGTCTATGGAGCTGCCCATTCTTTATCAAACCCAAGCAAAACAAACAAAATGGTTGGGCCTTGGGACTCTTCATGTATGTCTCTTATTATAGGGACACCTCCTGAGACTATGTGCTGGGGAGAAGGGGTCACACTTTTTTTTCTATCCCTACAAGGACAAGAGGACCCTTTGTCCTTTGTGAAAGGAAACCCATGGTGGCCTAACAACCTCCTGTTTCGGTTTGAATGAGTAGGGTCCTTCCCACTCGCCCTTTGTCCATGTGTCACAGGCGTGGTCACCAGGATGGTGCTGGCTAGACAGTGGAGAACCTTTAGGAGATGGAGCCTTCACAAGGGATTATGGGAATTTAGACTCTCCACCACTCCCTCGTCTACATCCTGGCTCACATGGTAGGTAGTTTACTCTACCACTTTCTTTTCGTTAGAGGCCCAAAGATATGGGACCACTTAATCTTGGACATAAACTTCCAGAATTAGAGTCCAAATAAACTCAAAAACAAATAACAGTGTTGGGCTGCTTGCTGCTGCTCTGGGCACCGCCACTGCCAGGCGGTGGGGTGAATAAAGAGGTAGGTAGGAAAACCCACATCCCGCCCATGCTCTCCATGCTGTTGGGGCAGAGAGGGGGTGTCTGGTTGTCATGAGCCATATCCCAGTCTGTGGGGAGTGGAGAGGGGACAACCCCGGGGGTCCCTGGGCTTCATGGAGGTCAAGGGCACAGGTTCTAGCTCCTGGGCATCACAGGCGGTACTGGATACCACGGAGGAGCTGAGAATGAGTTGGGGGCCCCCAGAGCAGCTCAGTCCACCCTGGGGCCGAAGGGAGAATGAGGGTAAGAGGAAAAGTGGTGGCGCCCGGTTGTTCCTGCAAGAGTGAGAGGCAAAAGTCGCAGGTCAGGTTGCACGGATGCAAATGCTGGGCCAACATGATGAGTCTAGTTGAAAGGAGGCAACCCATGATCTTAAGGTGTTTTATTGTAGAAAAGAGAGAAAGAGAAGGGTAGAGAAGTAGAGGCCAGCCATGGCCACGTGGAGAGAGGGGGAAGGGAGAGTAAAGACAAGAATAAGAGGGAGGGGGAAGGGAGGGGAGAGGGAAGGGAGGAAGGGAGGGAGGGAGGGAGGGGACAAACAGCCCCTTATATGGTGAGCTGTCTGTTCTCAGGTAAATGTGGGGCGGGATATACCTGGCTGGGGGTGGAGTCTAGCCAGAATACTGGGAGCTTGGGGCATTGTCTAGCCACAGGATACTGGAGTGAGGGCTTGTGGCGTCAGCAGTCTTATGTCTTGGGAGCGTGGCTTTTACTGTTCCATCCCTTGTAGAACCTTCTACTGGGTCTCCGGAAGCAAGCTCCGCTCAACAAAAAACACAGATTGTTGCCCTTCTCGGTCCCACACAACAATAACAGCAAGCCTGGAGTATTTTGTTAGTGATGCAATGCTGACTAACACAACTTCTGAAAGTGTCCTCTTCCCAACACTGTCACACTGGGAGGGATTCAGTGTTTGAAAGGTAAGGCACAAACCTCACAAGAAGATTCCTGCCTACCTGGATTCCAGTCTCCTGTCCAAACTCAATGAGGAGGCTCTGCCCTTAAGACCAACTTCCATAGTCTTAATCTCCTAGATGAGCCTTGTGTAAGCCATTAACACATTTCATGGCGCTGATGGTGTTTTTATGTGAGTCATTGATCTCTGCTCCTTCTCTGCAGAGGCTGGAGTTACCAGAACAGTATTAGAAAAGGCGAGAGCACCCACAGGCTCAAAGGAGCTATAGGGAACAACATTAAAGGAAGAATTTCAGCAACTTATCTGCTGCAGCTTATACTGCCTGACGTGAGAACATGGCGGCATTCACCAGCCTTGGTGCATCAGCTTTAACACGTGGAAAGTTAAGTGCGGGTGCTTGGATAGTTTATTCCCGGTGCATTGTTTTAAAACTGGAGGTGTTTCTAAGCTAGGACCTCATCACATAGCTCGGTCTGTCCTGGAACCTCCTAAGTAGCCCAGGCTGGCCTCAAACCTGTAGTAATCCTCCTGCCTCTGCCTCCTTCCTAAGTGTTGGGATTATAGGTGTGTTTCACTGCACCCAGATCAAGGTTGTGAATCTTAAAGAAAGTATAAATAGTGTTGGGACAGCGCTGAAAGCAATGTACGCCTCTCTTCTGTCTTTATGGCTAGAGAAAGCAGGGCCTCTGGCAATGTGCCTGGGTGTCTTATCTATACTGAGTGTTAACCTGTCCCTTGGTGATACAGCCGACCTGACTGGAAACATTACATTTGGCATCTTTGCCCCAGCTCTTCCAGGGTAGAGGGAGGGGACCTCCCGTGGGAATACCTGTGTCTCCTGAGGCAGCAGTAGACCTTCACAGGAGGATGAGTGAGTCTGGGGGCTTTGAAATTTCCATGGAAACAGAGCTGGACCCCTCCAAGAAGAGAGGAAACTGAGGTCACCACAGCCCTTGTAGTTGTGATTCAGTAACAAAATAGCATCAACCAGAATGACCTAAAACCAGACACATTGCCTCGAAGTTCTGAAAGAAAGGAGTCCAAGGTCAGAGCCAAGGTGTGGGCAGAGTTGTCCTCTGAGGCTGGGGGCAGAGCAGCTCCTGTCTGGCCAACCTCTGCAGTTAGCCCCGATGTCCACACGTTCTCCCCAGGCTCCAGCCACCTGAGAATGGCCTCCTCATGTCTCTCCCGATGCCCACCTTGTTCAAGGCAGCTTCTGTCCCAAATCTCTTCTTCTCATGAAAACATGAGTCAGCTTGGCCCAGGACTCATACAATGACCACATTTCGTTACCTCTCTAGAACCCCTATTTCTAAATGAAATCCTACACCAAGGTTCCTAGGATTAGGAATGTAATGTGTCTTTTGGAAGAGACATAGAGTTCCTTCATCACAAATGATGCGTTCCAAGACTCCTGGTAGATGCCTGGAGCTATGGATAACAGAAACACCAGATATGCATTCCACCTATGATGAGGTTAGTAAGTTAGGCTGGGGAGGAGACCAGCAATGACCAAAACGATTGAAAACCACAGCAATACGCAGCATGAAAGAAGAATCATGACCAACATCAATCCTTTCACGCTGAGATGGACCACTGATAACCAGACCCCAGCCAGCAGTCCTTTTTATCGTCAGCTTGTTACAATTTAGAAACAACTAGAAAGAGCATCAAGCTAGGATTATCCAGATCAGGTTGGCTCCTGGACACAGCTGGGATGGAGAGCCCATGATTGCTTTGACTGAAGGGGTACCCACCTGAAAGTGCAGCACCTGTCCTAATTTGCCTTCTGTTGCTATGGCAAACACCACAGCCAAAGCCAACTTGAAGACGAAAGGGTTTGTTTCATCTTACAATAAATACCCAGCTCACAGTCCATTGCTGGGGGCAGTCGGGGCAGAAACTCGGGGCAAGAAGTGAAGCAGAGACCAAGGAGAAACACTGCTTACCCACTTGCCTTATCTAGCTTGTCAGGGCAGGTACATGACCGGCTGCCTCGACTGTCCCACAGTGATAGACTGTAACCTGGATTTATAAGCCAGATAAAGCCTTTCTCTCACATACTGCCTTTTATGTCAGGGCGCTTTGTCATAGCCACAGAAATGAAACCCACCCATAGAAGACCCCAGTTCTCAGGTGCAGCCTCTCTTGTCCACCCGTGAGCAAAGATTTCCATAAAAGTAGGCATGTTCCCAAGCAGGCACCTGGCTCCATCTAGTCCTGAACTCAGACAGAGCTTCACAGTGGATTTCACTGTGCACAGGCAGAGCTGGGGCCCTGGGAGGAGATAGGATCAGGCATTGCTGATTTATATCTGGCTCCACCCCTTCCTGTCTCTACCCCTCAGCCTAAACCCACCCTTCCTAAACCTAAGTGTAAGGATCAGCGAGATCAACTGTACACACGGCTGGATGCAGTAGATGCTGAGTAAGCACCCATCCCTTCCAGCATCTCCCCCATATCTTGCATGGTCCTGGGCTTTGTTGCTGACCCGACCTTGTTACTTAGACTGTGCTACCATGCCTGTTGCTCCTCAGCTGAGTCTGTGCTTTGTTTAGTTCACAAGGCAAAGCATTTCTCACTGCCCTGAGTTTTCAGAAGCCACAGAGGGGTGCCGAGCCAACAGACAGGCTGCCTCCTTTGAAAAGGATGCAGGCCAAATACCGTGCCTGGAATTGATTGACAGGCACAGTGTCTCCAGGTTCCACAGTGTGCGAGCCTTTCTGTCTGTCCTCCAGAAATCAATCACACTGTGCCTGAGAGCCTTCATCCCAAGGAGCGATATTCAGCGGGGACAGATGCACCAGAGCTGGGTCACTATGCTTGGGGGGAGGGGAACTGTCACTCCTCCACACCTGGCTGTGGCCAGTCAAGGATGCAGCCCACTTCAAAAATGACGCTCACAGGAAGCTGTTCCTCGATGGAGCCCTTCCAGCTCAGAGTCTGCAGACTCTGAATCCCAGCTCTATCAGGCCTGGCAGGATTTATTCTTCAAGCCAAGGCTAGAAAGATTGGCAAGGTTTTCCATGTGCCTGCTCTGGTCTCCTATGATGGGCAGAGCAGAGGAGTAGCAACAACCCAGAAAGCAGAGGGTAAACAAAAGGGGGATGCGGCTGTAGAAGCAAGCAGCTGACCCTGCATCCCTAAGCCTGAGGAAGTCCAGACAGGAGACTCAGGTTTGCATCTCAGCACTCACACAGCAGCTCGCAGCTGTCTGTCACTCCAGTTCCAAGCGATCCAGTGTCCTCCTCTAACCTCAGATAATTCTTTTAAGTCCAAGCTAGCCTCAACTCAACATGTAGCCAAGGATGACCCCGCATTTCTGGTCCTCCTGCCTCCATCTCCCAAATGCTAGGATTACAGGCACCACCACACCTGTTTGATGCGGTGCTAGGAATCAAACCCAGGGCTTTATGCATGCCAGACAAATGCTCTATCCACTGAGCTACGTCTCCAACCCCTTGCTTTCCTTTCTAGAAAGGAAGTCTCTTAAAGCCAGAATATCTGGATCAGCGCAGAAGCTCAGAGAACGCCAGTTAGAAAGAGAAAGAGAGAGAGACAGAGACAGAGAGAGACACACACACATTTGCTCCAAAGCTCCCCATCCCTGCATCAGCTTTCTGTCTAACTCTCCTCCTTGATTCTTCATCAGCTTCTAGAAGCTTCTCTGGGTGGCAGCATCACCTCATGACACACATGTCACAAGTGACTGCTTGCTGACAATCTAGAGATGTTCTCCATTCCTGCACGTCAGCTGCCTCCTGATCACAGTGCAGAACGAGTCCCTCGCCCATGCACTGCCAGCTCCCAGCTCAGCCAACAGGTCACAACAGCCATGACCTTGTCCTGGGTGTCAGGGTGACTTGAGAACCACTTCCTACAAACAGTGGAGACTCCTACAGTGGAAGCCTCAAGTCCTACCCGTTTCCAAGAGGGGGATGGAGAGCCAGAGTCCCCGGATGATTTGAATAACAGCAGAGAAAAAGCTGGGCTGGATAGGGTGGCTCAGAGGCTGGAGAGAGCTGACTCAGTGGGTAAGAGCACTGACTGCTCTCCCAGAGGTCCTGAGTTCAATTCCCAGCAACCACATGGTGGCTCACAACCATCTGTAATGGGATCCGGTGCCCTCTTAAGGACAGCTATAGTGTACTCATATACATAAAATAGATAGGGCAGCTCAGCACTCCCTCTGGTGTGGCCATTACTCCTCTCATGGCCAAGCAGGTCCTATTGTCTAAAGCTCTAGAAGGTTTAAAGAATCCCAGCTCCCACAGAGCCAACCGTGCAGGACTTTCTCACCTTGTTACCCTGCCCTGAGCTGGTTATCACAAAAGTCCTGCCACCTCCTACCCACTCCCTACCCACCCCCACCTCCACCCCCACCCACCTGTGGCTATCCACACTTTATCCAGCCTCAGCCTCCAGCTCCACCATCACCTCCATAGAACAGAGAAGGCATACTAGACACAGTGTGTGTATGAGGGAGGGGTCTAGCCAGGCTCTGCTGTTGGGGGGAGGAGGGTTAGTGAGGATGACAGACTAGTGAGATGGAGGGACAGACAGACAAAAATGAAACTCAGCCACACAGCAGGCTCACTTATAAATTTATCACCCAGGCACTACTTTCTCTATGCTGAATGAAGAATTCAGACTGAGGGAGGTTGGGGAGTGCCCCAAGAGCACATGCCAGGGGTTGATCTCGGGGCCGCCTGAAGCCACATGCGCGTTCTAAACTGCATCGCACCAGTTAGAAGAGGGATGGAGAGCCATGAGGGCTTACAAGAGAGCAGCGGGAAGGAAAGGAAAATGCAGCTGCCAGAGCCAACGGGAAAAGGCTGAGAGAAACGCATCTAGAAATGTCAACACTTGGAAACTTCAACAAAGATACAGACCTTTCTCGATGAAGTAGTTCTGAGTGCTGGTATCCAAACTAACTTTGAGACAGGTCTAGAGACAGGGAAACAAAACCAGTGAGAGAGGCGCCCCGCGGCCCAGAATTCCCAGAAGTCTCCCTGTAGCCCACCAGCATGGCTCGCAGACTCCACTCTCCCACCACCATCTAGTGCTGCCCGTCCACATGCGCATGGCAGTGCTTGGCTGTCGGGCTCTGGGACTCAAGCCTATTAAAATTCTGATGCTCCAGTGGCTGGGGAAGCAGAAAATGATAGGAAGTTGAGTGGAGGGAGAGGAGGCAATACCCAGGAGTCACAGGCAGAGAGGATGCAATGCCCAGGTCAGGAGCTGCTCTCTGTCCTTGGCCTGTCTGGGAGAGGTTCCTCCCCACACCCCTGCCCCATGGCCTTGAGGTCATGGCCACAGCACATTATTGTCATGAAGTGATAAGCAAGAGGACTTATTATTATCAGTAGTGATAGCAAATATAATGAATGTAATATGTGTACATATTTGGGTGGGGGCATGTGGAAGCTGGGGCTGATACTGGTCCTCCTCAATCTTTCTCTACCAGTTTCAATTGGACTGGCTGGCCAGGGAGCCCCTAGAATCTGCCTGTTCACACCTCCCCTCCCAGCACTAAAACTGCATACACCACCACACCCCGTTATGTATAAGTTCTGGGGTTCACACTCAGGTCCTCACACTTGCACAGTAAGCACCTGACAGCCATCTCCCTCCACCCTACATTAATATTTCGCATCCGTGTTTTACATCCATAATTTGCATCTGCAGAGGGCCTGGTGTTCCTCCATGTGCATCATACACAATTCTCTCCCTTTATCCTGACAGGCTGGTGAAGCAAACAGGAAAAAGCCCATGTAAGCATGAGTACTCTCATCCCATAAGCATGCTCCCCACACCACCTCCCAGGCACAGAGCAGAAGAGCACTTCCCACCCCCAGAGGTTGGCTGTGGCTAAGTCACTTAACAATGCGGATGAGCTAGGCAGTGGTGGCCTTTAATCCCAGCACTTGGGAGGCAGAGGCAGGCGGATTTCTGAGTTTGAGGCCAGCCTAGTCTACAGAGTGAGTTCCAGGACAGCCAGGGCTACACAGAGAAACCCTGTCTCAAAAAAACAAACAAACAAAACAAAACAATGAGGATGAATGGGACTGGGAAGATGGCCCAGTTGTTAAGAGCACTTACTGCTCCTGCAGAGGGTCCGGGTTTGGTTCATCAAGACTCACAATTGTCCGTAAGTCCATTTTTAAGAGATCTGATGGCCTTTTCAGCCCTCTATAGGTACCCGCTCTGCATGTGGTGCATATAAAGTCTCACAGATGCACACATATAAATAAGTAAGTAAATAAGTAAATAGTTGATTCAATGTAAATGAAGCCTTTCTTCTATAAGCCCCATGCCCACCCCCAAGTATTGCAGAATGCCCAAGTATCCTGCAATAGATGGATGCTAGTCACTGCAGCAAAGTGCAGCCACAATGACTAGTAAAGAAATGATTCCTATCTCGGGATGAATCCTTGAGTCGGCTGAGAATGGCTGCCCCCATCCAGGCTGCTGTTTCATAGCCCTTCACCCAGGAGAAAAACTGATATTGCTTGTAACATTTTGAAAGATCAAAATCACTTGGCCGAGGTCTCCTAGACATGAACTTGGAGGGAAATCCAAGCCTGGGCTACCCAGGTAGGAGACTGGAACCACCACGAATTAGAAAGGACTTGACAGGCTGGGCGTGGTGGTGCACGCCTTTAATCCCAGCACTTGGGAGGCAGAGGCAGGCAGATTTCTGAGTTCGAGGCCAGCCTGGTCTACAGAGTGAGCTCCAGGACAACCAGGGCTATACAGAAAAACCCTGTCTCGAAAAACCAGAAAAAAAAAAAAAAAAAAAAAAAAGGAAAGGACTTGACAAGTTAGGCAGAGTGGGGGCTGAATCCAGAGAAGCTCTGCCTGCTCTAGCTTGAGGCCATGAGGAAATGATTTAAGGAGCACATGAGAATACTATGGAGAATTCTGTGGAGAATAACTACTCCACAGAATAGTTAGACACGACATATGTGGTACCCTTGGCTCTAACAAGCGCCCAATAAGCGTTCATCCCTGTTGACCTGTGTTCCATTCACTCCACTGGCTCTGCTTCCAGGGGGTTCCATACAGCTCAGGGAGTTCAAAGGTGATTCAGGGTCCCCCAGGCTCCAGCTGAGGTGACAATTCCACTCCCTTCAGTTAAATAGCGCTTTCATCCCTGCCTGAGCTTGGACTCCAGAAGGCATCCCCTTTGTGTCCGCCTGGAACATTTTTCATTTCAAACGTATTGTTGTCTCGGACAATGGCATAAAGCAGAACATAGCTGGCTCCCGAGAATAGAAGGAGACAGTGAAAAGGCCCCCCGAATACCTTGGCACCTTTGAGTGGCAGCCTCTCTCCGTTCCTCAGAGCCACCTGCTCTCGGTGTCAGCGGGAGAGGGCCTGGTAATTAATTTTTAAATTTGCTATTATCATGTATTTAGGCAGCAGACTGAACTTCCAAGTGATTTTGACCTTTCAAAATGTTACAAGCAATATCAGTTTTTCTCCTGGGTGAAGGGCACTGACCCAGAGGCTATGAAACAGCAGCCTGGATGGGGGCAGCCATCCTCAGCCAACTCCCCTCCATCCCCTTTGCTTCACCTGCCTTCTATATAAAAGGAATCCTCACACCTGTACCTTTTCTTTTTCTAGAAATGAGACCTCCTTTATTCCCTTCCTCTTCCACGCTCAAAGTGGCTGTCACACTTCCTTTTTAAATTGTGGTAAGATATGTATAACATAAAAGTAGGCATCTTAGCCATTGTGTTTGTGCGTATGTGACCTCATGTGCCTGCCGAGGCCAGAAGGCCACTTAGGTACCATTCCTCAGGGTATCATCCACCTTCCTCACTGAGATGGGCTCTCCCACGGGGTCGGAGCTCACATGTCAGGCTAAGCTAGCTGTCCTACAAGCCTCAGGGATCTGCCTGTGAACTCCCACCCTCCTAGCATGGGATCTCAAGCATGCACCGCCATGCCCAGCCTGTGAACTCCCACCCTCCTAGCATGGGATCTCAAGCATGCACCGCCATGCCCAGCCTGTGAACTCCCACCCTCCTAGCATGGGATCTCAGGCATGCACCGCCATGCCCAGTTTTCTTTTCTCCTTCCTTCCTTTCTTCTTCTTCCCTCCTTCCTTCCTTGCTTCCTTCCATTCTTTTTCATTTTCTTTTTTTTTTTTTCTGAGACAGGGTCTCTCTATGTAGTTCTGACGGTCCTGAAGCTCTCTATGTAGACCAGGCTATCCTCTAATTCGAAATAGCCTCCTGTCTCTGCTTCCCAAGTGCTGGGAATAAAGACATGCCCAGACATGCCCAGTTTTCTTAGGTTGGTTCTGAGGTTCGAATCCGGATCCTCGAACAAACAACCATACAGAAAACTCTCCAAACTAGCCATGCTCCCCAGACCTGGTCACCCCCACTTGATCCTTCTCTCTGTGTGTCTCTCTCTGTCTCTGTCTCTGTCTCTCTGTGTGTGTGTGTGTGTGTAAGAGAGAGAGAGAGAGATCTGGGTCCCTCTAGTAACTCACAATCAGTGGAGTTGGAGCTACAGACAGTTGTGAACCACCTGGTGCCAGGAATTGAACTCAGGTCCTCTGGAAAAGCAGCCTCTGCTCTTAACCACTCAGCATATCTTTCTGTGGCTGGATTGTCTCTCTCTGCATCTGTCCTCAAGGTCGGCTTGTCTCTGTCCAGGCCAGGATCTCTCTTCACTACAGTGGATAAAGGCCCCTCACATGTAAACCGAGCTAGGAGATCCTGAGCTGGCAGCAGCTTCTTCCCACCCGCTTGTTTGTTTTAGAAGTTTTTCTCTACCCATCCTTTTGCTGGATCCTCTCACAAGGCCCAGATTTCACAACTCCCCCCATGACCACTGTCATGAGCACACTGGGTCACAAACCCAGATGAACACATTTACATTTTTCCATAGTGTATACTGAATAACTACAAAGTCACGAGGTATAATGGTCTCATTAGCCAAAATTTGCCAAAGCCCTGCTTTCTTTGATGGCCTCGGCTGAAGCAAACACAGATCCTTTCATTACAACTTTAATCACCAATATTAACTCTCAGCATATCATACGTTACACAGCACACACACATAAAGGTGTATAAATATGCCTCTCAATATGTATATGTATAGGTTATAGAATATCTATAGAAGATTAAGTGGCCATAACGGAATTCAAGAGACTTCAGAGGCCTGAGAAGCAGGGAAATTGATAGAGGTGCAAACGGAGTCTCTGTGGAAGGCAGAGTGAGCTAACACACCAAGGGGAGCTGCCGAGGTTGTCAACCAGAGTCAGGCTGCAGAGTCAGAATGGAGCTGCAGGAGTGAGATGAAATGAAGGTTAGGACAAGGTCTAGACAGATGGACGGATGGACAGATGGACAAGCAACCACATCAAAATCAGGAGTAGAGCCAAGCTGAAGCCCCTGAAACAACCATGAGTTCTCTGCTTGTCAGTTCCTTAATATCAACACCGGAGGGTCAGATGGCATGGGGACCGTTATCACTATAGTATTGGGCATTCTCTTCTTTAGAGCACAGGAAATGGAATTATACTCTTTCCCTGGCATGTTCAGTAAGTTCCTGGTTTCCCCAGTATAATTTCAATGTGTGTTTCTATATTCCCAATTCACCTGAATAAATTTGTATGGTGGCTGTCTTTCCTTTGCCAAGAAGAAGCCATGTGCGACTTTGAGCCTCGTGGGTGGTTCTGGATAGATGGTGACATTTATGCATCCACCCAGTACAGAGTCATCCTCGATCTTCAAAAGCTACAGGTAAAATGGAGTCTGTCGAGACACAGTACAGTCTGAAAAAAATCCCTGTTTTACACAGTGTGGAATCAATTAGAGTAGGTCATAGTCTGGTCTCAACAGCCGAGCCTCTGAGAAGCCTCGCCTCAGCCCATCCTGCTACAGCATCCTGGCCCACCCATAACCTCCCCACTGAGAGCAGAACTGACTCCATCTTGGCCAGGAGTCCATTTCGCTTTAGTTAATGCCCTTCTGTACCTTCAGCAAGGCTTCCTGTGAGGCCTGCTAATCTCAGGTCATGATGCACCCCCTTACGGACCTCTGGAAGGAAACAAGACAAAACACTATCCCAATCTCCACCCCAGGAGCTCCAGCCACTTCCTTCCCTTCTTACTCATAGCACAGAATGACCACCAAGGGGACACAGCAGGCAGAAGCCTCTGATTTGCATTAAAGCCACACGTGGTGAGCCTGGACACAGGCTCAGCTGTCATTTCCCCCACTGAGAAGAGTTATGGGGGAGCAGACACGTACTGAAAGCAGAAGGGGGGGGTGTTTCCCTCCCTCTTAAATTTGGTTACTCACTTAAGAATGATGGGAGGGAGTCTAAAGATCACATTTTCTTTCTTTCCCCTTGCAGGAGACAGGAGAGTGTGGGATGCAGAGGCAGAAGGGAGAGACACATGAGATAGGCTTGGGGGCCTTCCCACTGCTCCTACCACAGTGGGCTTGGGGACCCCTTCTCAGAGTCCACACCCATCACCCTCCGTGCTCCATTCTGGATGACTGTAAGGAAGAAGCGGACGGTGGCAGTCTCAAGATGTGCAAGTTCTCCACCAGAGCCCAGTGGCCACTGAAGACACAAAAAGGTAGGACACCTGATTACAGCCTTCATGGCTACTAGAGACCCTGTTGCCACATAGGTCGTTCTGGGTGGTCATAAATGGGATGCCGTGTTTTCCCAAGGTGGAAGGTGACACATTCAGGAAGCCTGGTCTTCAGGGACGAGCTCTCCAGGAAGAGATGGAGGGAGGTACACCAAGCAGAGAGGACAGGTTGTTCATGGCTAAACAGAATGCCCTCAGGGAAAGGCCAGCTGCTGAATAGCAGGAGACGTTCCAGAAAGCAGGGCGTGCAGGGGGCGGGCACCATCTTCAAGACCCTGGAGGACCAGTTCAGGAGTCTAAACTTGGACTTGCAAGCAGCAACAGAAGCCTAGAGGCTTCGAGAGATGATCGGGGCTATTAACCCCTGCTGGGGCGGCCACAAGGGAGCCAGGGGCAGCAGCTGGAAACCATGGAGACACTAAACCCCATAGACTGGGGCAGAGAGGAAGATTGGCAGGAAGAACTTTAGGGAACAGATGTGCCCCTAGTTTTGTAGGCCTCAGAGAAGTGGATTTGTTGCCTGCCACCACATACCTGAGTGGAGGAGACCTCATACACACCAACTGTTGGGGGTGGCTTCTTGCTACCCATGGTGGCTGTGATGGGGTCATGGAGTGGGGTAGGCTTCTGAATGAAACTGAGATGCCTGGATGATCTAGTCTAATCCACTGAGTGAGCCCTGGGGAGTTCTTTAGGATATCTGGAGCCATTGTCTGTCTACATCAGTATAGACTCTTGCCTCCTGTGCTAAACAAGTCCTTTGTGATTATCATACTTTGAAGGGACATCCAAGCCTACCTCCTCATGCTACCATGTGATTTTAAGCAAGCCCTCAAAATCCTGGGATTTCTATAAGAAAGTCTCTTTCTTCAAAACAATAAGACCCAGATCTTCTAAGGTAGGAGGGAAATGAGGAGAGTACCATACTCTTCCTGGGGAGAGGAAGGGGGGATACAGGACAGCTCTTCTTTGTAATTCACCTTGGGGATAGCCCCTTCGACGCTGTTGCCATGGTCACACTGCTCTGAGAGGTACATAGTCTAGTAAGAACTGGACACATGCCAGTTATCCCAAAGCCTGGGTTAAGTACAAAGAGGAAAGTGAATATGGACAGAAAGGTGAAGTATGACACATAAGACATCCCAGGGCATCCATAGCCCACCTGCTGCTGCATCAAGAGGCCCTGTTCCAGTTGCACACACTCTTAAGAAAAAAGAGACTTAGTGGCATTCATGAACAAGTTCATATGGACTCCAGATCCTTGTGGTGTGTGTGTGTGTGTGTGTGTGTGTGTGTGTGTGTACACTCGAACACCTGCAATGGTAGCCATCATGCTGTTGTAGTTTACACCATGCTAGACCTACAGATCAAGGCTGCTTTTCTCCCCAGCAAGCTGGTGGTTAAACCAGTTGTTATGGTTAATTTTATTGGCAACAAGACACAACCCAGAATCACTTGGGAAGAAGGAATCTCAACTGAAGAGTTGCTTTGATCAGATTGGCCTTGAGGCCATGTCTATGAAAAATTGTCTTGGTTAATGGTTTGATGTGGGAGGACCCAGTCAACTGTGATGTGGGAGGGCAGCACCACTCCTTAGGCAAGCAGGCTGTATAAGAAACCTAGCTGAGCAGGAGTCAGGAAGCAGCCTTCCTCTGTGGTTTCTGCTTTAGTTCTTGTACAAGTTCCCACCCCGACCTCCCTCCACAATGGGCTGTGACCTGGAAACATATGCCAAATAAACTTTCGTCCCCTAAGTTGCTCTTGAGTGGAGTGTTTTATCACAGGTACAGGAAGCAAACTAGAACACTAGTATATCTCTGGCTAATAGCACAGGCTTTCTCTGTGACATGGGTGACTCTTCCTCTAGGAAAAGAGAAACAAGTTCAAGAGAAAATAATCCACAGATCTGCCCAAAGGCACGCGCAAAGCTGTTCAGAGCATCTGGGCCCAACACAAGCCAAGTGGCCACTTATCTTTCGAGCTACCAAAGCAAGCCTAAGCATTTATGGAGGACACAATCCTCCATAAACTGGTTTAACCAAAATGCCAGATCACTGTCAACTTGAAGCAAGGAGGCAGAGCAGTGAACAGGAATGAGTCAAGTGCCTCTGTGTCACCTGGGACTCCTGGTTGTAAGTGCAGAACCAACCTTACGTAAGTCAGTAACAGGCTCTAGGAACAGCATCAGAGGACACTCCAGAGCTTCTAGACACCAGCCCTGTACACCCTACACCAAGGATCAATGCTGCCCTAGCCCCACCCTGGGGGGATTTTCTGGACCTCCAGGGACTTGCTTTCAATGAACCTTGGTGCCCAAAGTTCACACCACAGCAGCTTCTACACCAGGAGCTGGCCTGGAAACCAACATGGCTGCCATTAGAGAAAAAGAGAAGGATGAAGGCCCCACACCCTCAGTCTCACTACCACGTCCAAGCTCAGGTGTGCTCTGCCTCCAACAGCAGGGAAAGCCTGTCAGTACTCATGACAGCTCTTGCTCCAAAGAAAATAAAACATCATTTGTTCTAAGCTAAGTATGGGTGACCAGTCTGTATATACACACCTGAATAACATCCTGTTGTGGAAGAAGTCACATGAACTTTTATAGTCACCGAAAAATCTAGTAATAAAGCAAGACATTTTTCAGACACATTGGAAGGAGCATCAGGTAGGGGGCTTACAGCCCAGAGGGGAAGCCTCTAGTGTGGCTTTTTACACTCTGTGATGACACTCTTCTCTCTTGGTGGCCCAAGTTAATTTTCTTTCTCAATCAGCAATACTTCATCTCTCCACAATCAGGACAGCTCAGCAATCCATCAATCTTCTGGATTTCCAACATAGATGTGTCTTCTCCAGGAACCTTCAGTTACAACAGCATCACTGCCTTCTAAGGCTTTCGAGCCTAGTTGAGGACATTGCTGACCACAGACTATGTTGAATCCAATCAAACCGATCTAGAAGCCAATAGACATCAAATGTTCTTGAGAACTCGAGTGAACGTGAGCAGTGGCGGGGAGGGGGCAGTCCCCTGGTATTTGTACAGGAATTCCCCAAGGGCCTGAAGAATGATGTCCTCCGGGTCATACTTCTTCTTGGCCACTTTTTATTAAAGGCAATGGATTCATGGAGCTGGGGAGATTATTGTGTGACTGGGAGCTCTGGTTGTTCCTCCAGACAAGCCGAGTTGGGTTCCCAGCACCCACATAGTACTTATAGCAGTCTATAACTCTAGGTGACCTGACTCTCTTCTTGGGGCTCCACAGGAAACCAGGAATGCCCAGCATATTCAGCCTTCTTAATCTTGTCTCCATGCTCTGGGCAAAAACTACCCAGAGCATAGCCCGTAATAGCCCAGTTGTTATATTTCCATTATCACACTTTGATGTCCAATACCGGTGCAACTATTTCTGTTCTGGCGTGGCTCGCTTGCCCCAGGGAGACCCCAGTGGCCCTGATTTATCTGCTCAACCTGCCCTGAGTCTTTCCTGTGCCCACATGCTGGGCCATGCCCACCTACGGCTGCTCCTTTCTGGATGTTCACAGAACTAACTCTGTCTCTCTCACCACCAGCCTGACCTGGTCTGGACCTCCGCGTTTGAGGGAAATTATCTTAAAGTTCACCTTTTATCAGCATGGACCCTGCACCTGCCTGCCGAAAAGGTGGTGGACAAGCTTGGCTTGTTTTTTTCCATTTTAGTAATGGTCAAAGCCAATGGGTTTATACTGTCAGCTTTCCTTCCTCACCCCCACCCCCACAGCTCTTCTGCCTAAACTGCTAAAGAAGACACATCAACTGTGTATTAAAAGTCCTCCTTCCTTCCTCCCTCCCTAACTCCCTCTCTTTCTCTTCCCTCCTCCCTCCCTCTTCCCTCTCTCCCCCTCCCTCCTTTCTTTCTCCCTCCTTTCTCCTCCCTTCTCTCCTCCCTCTCTTCCTCCCTTCCTTTTTTCTTCTTTTCTCCCTCACTTCTCTCTCCCTCCTCCCTCTCTCCCTCCTCCCTCCTCCCTTTCTTCCTTCTATCGCCACACTTGGCTGTACATGTGCCATGTTTCATTTAAGAATGGTCTGGATGCCCCTTGCAGATCTCTCCTTCTCAGGCCACACAGTTGGAGGCTGTCCCCTTTGGTGGCTCCTTGGAATTCTAGGACACTCAGGGGAAGTGCCTCATTATCAGTTTCGAGCCCATCTTGATGGAAGCTTGGGTCGCTTCCATAATGGCTATAAGTAGCTTTGTGTATTTGTTCAATAATGCTTTGCGAATGCCAAGTCAAAGGTCACAGGCCTCCTTGGATACCACCTCCTGGCTCAACTGTAAACCTGCTGGGATATCCTGCCAGCCTCAACACCTCTCCATTTCCCCTAAGTTTCCAGATAAGCCTCCTAGCCAACCCCAGTCAGGCTTTGACAACCACTCTTCCACTCATTCATTCATTCATTCATTCATTCATCCTTTCCTTCCTCTGGGCCAAGTGCTGAGCATTCACAAAAGGCCACACCCAGCCTTCAGAGCCTTCAGGACAGACCTGGATCCTCTTCCTCCATAGAATCTCCTGTGCTCCCTATGCAGGCCTCCAGTCTCCTCTCCAAGCCCTACAAAGCCATCTATAGATAACCTGCATACCTTCACCTGAGTAACAGAGACACACAGAGGCGCCCTCTAAGGAGATCCATTCTACAGTCAGGGTCACAGCACCCTCCCCCCATTCCAGAAACCACCCCTGTCCACCCCCGATGGAAGTAGGCCACCTGGAAAGGCTGAGATATCAGGCAGAGGGTTCTGGGTTCAGAAGGTACAGAGATCAGCCTAGGCAAGCTGATCAACCATGACAGGCTGTGGGACGGTAATGACAGCCGTGGCAGGCAAGCCAACCCCAGGCTTAGAGGCTGAGACTGCCACAGAGATGGGCCAGTGCTAGAAACAAAAGCCTTAGAGGAAGACCTATGAGTTGCCTTCCCTCCCTGAGAGCCCCTGACTCCTCTCAACAGACTGGTATTTCTCCTCGATCTTTCTGCTCCCCT
>JADRCC010578367.1:30000-32395 GCA_019843855.1 Hylomyscus alleni
TTAGCACTACCTGAGGCCCACGTGTATCTGTCACGGGTGCTCTTGTCTCCCGGCCCCTCCCACAGGATCCAGATTAAGGACAATCACCAAGGATAGATGAGACCCAAGCCACACTGGCAGCCTGTCATGGCCTTCTCCCACAGATTGCCTCAGGTGTTCCCACTGATGGTACCGCAGACTGCACCTGGCCCATTTCAGGATTCAGTGACCCAGAGAGAAGAGGACAACTCCAGGACCAGCAGAGACTACAGGTAACGCTGTTGGGAGAGTTTGATTCTGCCTCATCCATGGGCCTCCTGTGCCTAATCCGTCAGTATCCATGATCCAAGAAGGCAGGCCCCACTCCTGCTGTGAGAGGCACTGCCATCCCTCACAGGCTTCACAGCCAAGGTAACTTCCTGGCACTCAGCTCTGTTTCAAACCATTATTCCTCATTACTCCGCTGAGCACTCTTCAGCAAGCAGCTCCCTCCTCTGCCTTCATGCCCTTCAAACAACTACAACAAGACTCATTTCTTGGCTAAGGGACAGGCCATCCATCTTCTTAATCTGCCCTCATAAATCAACCACCTGAGCACCCCAGGCTGCCCACCTCTGCTACCCTGGAACTCTCAAATCCTCTGGACATCTCTCAGGGAAGCCCCCAGGCCCCAGCTCTCTGATTGGGGAGGGAGGTAGTCATATCCCTAGATCACCCAGCAAGCTTCTCTATCAGGGCCTATCTGACAGGAGGGGTGGGGGGCCTGGGAGATGCCTCTAAAGGAGGCTTGCCAGCAGTCACAGCAGCTGCTTCTGCTGTCAGCGGGGCCTTCCCCTGGAACGGGATGTCTTAAGCTTGTTGGGATCCATTGCCGTTGGTGTTCTGATTAAGGCCCCTGCCAGGTAGCTGACAGCGGCAACAGAGAGGCAAAAAGACTTTGTTGGGACCCTGAACAGATCCAAGAAATGAGGGTTTGGAGTGGAAAATAGAGGAGGAAGAGATGGGGTCTGAAGGACATGGGAGGAGCTCAAAGATGCTTCACTGATCCTGTGACCGGATCTTTAGGGAGAGCCCAAAGCAAAGGGCAGCATGACCATGCAGAGTCAGCACTGGCTTGGCACTTGGTGGGCATCAGGAAGTTCCTAAAAGGCCACAAAAATTACCAACTGAAGAAGAGGAGAGGGGCTAACCCAGGAAGAAGATGGAGGGTGCATGCGTGCACACGCGTCTGCATTTGTGTGTGCACATATGCATACATATGTTTATGTAGATGTGTGTATGTGAGCATGCATGTGTTTATATGTATGTGTGCATGTGTGCATGCATATGCATACACGTCTATGGCTATACATGTGTATGTTTGTGCTCATGCACATGCATGCATGTGTGTATGTACACATCTGTGTGTGCATACAAATGCATGTGTGTGCGTGTGTATACATGTGTGTGTATGTATGCATGCATGTATATGTGTATATGTGTATATGTAATTTCTTTGTAGATGAAGAAGCCCAGAAGTACCTTTAACTTCTGTCTCCAACCACAGTCTCTTTAAGATTTATAAGGCAGGAGCTGAGGAGACAGCTCAGTCAGTCAAATGTCTGGCACACAAGCATGAAAACCTGACTTCAGCCCCCAGCACCCAAGCAAAACTCCAGGTGCAGTGATGAGTACCTGTGACACCAATGCTGGGGCAAATGACAGAAAGACCCCCGGGCTCGCAGGCCAGCCACTCTTGCCACATCGATGGGCTCCAGGTTCATTTGAGAGATGCTGTCTCAAAACATAAGGTAAGAGGCTGGATGCTGTGACAGACACTTTTAACCCACTGTGTGGAGGCAGAGGCAGATGGATCTCTGAGTTCAAGGCCAGCCAGAGCTATGTACTGAGATACTACCTAACAGAAGAGGAGGAAGAGGAAGAGGAGGAAGTGGAAGGGGAGGAGGAAGAGGAGGAAGAGGAAGAGGAGGAAGTGATGGAGGAGGAAAACAGGTAGAGAGACACTGAGGGATATACCAGAAGTCAGCTTCTAGATTCCACACAAACACACACACACATAGTTAACTAATATAAAAAAACAAATATAAAAATTCAAAACAAGGCCAGGCAGTGGTGGCGCATGCCTTTAATCCCAGCACTAAGGAGGCAGAGGCAGACGGATTTCTGAGTTTGAGGTCAGCTTGGTCTACAGAGTGAGTTCCAGGACAGCCAGGGCTACACAGAGAAACTCTGTCTTGAAAAACCAAACCAAACCAAAACAAAACAAAACAAAACCAAACCAGTGATGCTGCTCTCTTTCGACAATTTCGTGGACATGAAGAGGTCAGATCGTGCTCCTGCTCATTTCTGACTCTTAGAAATGCCTTTTACTTCCTTGCAAACTTAGCCCTGCACTGAATAAAGAAATTTCTGGCAC
>JADRCC010578371.1:0-12314 GCA_019843855.1 Hylomyscus alleni
GCAATTCATTAAAAGCTGCTTGATAAATTCTAACAGTAGATATTTGAATTTTTCTTCCCCAGAATACTTTTTCATCTCTACTTCAGATGTCAAGATAAGTGTGAAAAATGAAATGTTTCTGCGACTCACCAAGAAAAATAAAAGTGCATTTAAAAAATAGAGCGTAAAAGAAGCACAAACAGTTCCTTAATTCTTTTGATCACAGTGAAAAGAAAGCCTCTATCCAATGTCAGGCAACTGATTCAATGCACACACTGATGTACAGCTTTTAAAAATACATTTGAGAAATGAAAACCTAAAAGGGAAGTTCTCCAAGGAGGCTTTGATCATGCTGTGTATGTACAGAAAGACGTCAGGGAACTAAGAACGTCAGCGTGTGTGCTGAATTCTTCCCACTCTGAAATAACACTCACAAAAGAGAGTTAGAGTAACTTCAACCCTGGTAGGGCCACTGTCATGAGGATTGACTATGGATTGCTATGGCTTTTCTTAAAATACTGTCTGGATAATACTTGTCTTAATCAATAAACATTGTCCTTAAATTACGACTATCCAAGGTTAAACTTACCTCTTAAAAGTGGTGTGACTACAACTTTAAGAACAGTTGAGAGAATTTTTTGCATGTCCTCTTCACTCTTATTGGTCCTTAAAGATTTGTATGTTGCAATCAATGAGTAGGCAAGAGGAGTTAAAATTAATTAAAAATAAAAAGGACATACACAAACAACAGCAGAAGCAGAGGGATGATTTCAAACATAAGGCGTGTTCATGCAACTCAAAGAAGCCATTAAAACGCATCTATTGAGCTTAGTTTTTTATTTGTAGTTTTTAAAATTATGTATGCTAATCCCATAACTCTGAGCCTTCTGAACTTATATTTTTTATAGTTTCAACATAATATATCTATTCCAGTGACTTTCTCATCAGTAGTATTTTGACCTAATAATAAACATTTGTACATCTTCTGCACTAATGAAATAAGCACTTTTTCCTCACAATGAATTAGGTTGTATGTTGAGAATAATAGTACCATCGAGTTACTGAGATCCTTTTGTCTTTAAACTTCTGGACTAAAATTTCTTTAAGGAAAGAAGGAAAGAAAGAAGGAAGGAAAGAAGGAAGGAAAGAAGGAAGGAAGGAACAAAAGAAGGAAGGAAGGAAAGAAGGAAGGAAAGAAGGAAGAATAGAAGGGAGGAATGAAAGTAGACAACTGAAGTGGAAATCATCTTATTTTGAAGACTTAATAACAGTTTTCAAGTTAGAATATGTTTTTGGGACAGGTGGGAAAGTAAATGACCTTCCAGCATTACCGATAATTCTTGGCATCACACCCTATTATGTCCAGTTCACACAAACACTGATTCCAGTCACTGTAGTGATTTGCTCAATTCATTTGGTAAATTGAATTTCTCTGGCTGTACAAAACTAACCTGTGAAATAATTTTCATTTCTGATTTTTACAAACAAACTATATCATAACTATTTAAGTTACCATGTACCTATACCGCAAAACAGGAATTTAAAGCCTAGAATAAAAAAAATTGGGATTTAAATCTATTAAAAGAGCTATTTTTAATTTGCTTGTAGAAAACTTGGTGACATTATGACTACATACAACAATAGCTACTTTCTGGTCCAGTGTTACATGTATTACATTGTATCATGAGATGCAGGGAACCACTGTATTAAAAAAAATGTAAGTCATATTTGGCAACTTCCATAATTGTTACTATGCAGTACATACATATCCTCACATCGGATCTAATTTCTGTTCACAGGACTGTCTGATATTTACAGTTCTAGCCGGCACGTGTGCAGACTGTTGAAAACGTGCAGAAACTTAGTTTCACTGATCAGAAACTAAGTTTTTGAGGAAGGATATGTATGAGAGTCAAGATAAAGGAACTGAAAACATAGACCATTTACTTGAAAATAGTAGAAATGTCAGCATCAAACACTGACAATAAACCCATCAGCATAATAAATTTTATTTAAAAAAAAACGAAGTCTCATCGGACTAAAGCAATCCCATTATATTATGTACTGAAATCCTTAGTTTCTACTGAAATATATGTATTCTTGATTTGATTTTAATTGAATTATATAATATTTTGTACATCTTTATATCTAAGTTTTTTCAGATTAGATACTGAGTTAAGGGATACAATCCCTGTTTTGGTTTTTTAAGGTAACATAGTCTCAAAGCTATGTAAAGGATAAAAAAATATCTTTAACACTACTACTAAGTAATCTATATAATGAAATTTAGGTGCTTTTTTATATACATATTTTATAGGACAGGAAACATAATATATTTTCCCTCATTTTGCTATTAGAATTCTTCTGAGAAACATATAAAACTGGTTAAAATGACATCCCGTGAAAATATTTTAGATAATTGTATCAATACATCTATTATATAATGTTAAAAATGAGATAAAATAAAACTACAGAATGTGAGTCACCTTTGAATTTTTGAATACCATAGACATTTTCCTAGTTTGAGTTAAAGCCTGCATAACTTTAAAGTTTATTAAAGATATCAAATTATTTATCGTTTTTTAAAAGACTTGTTCTAGTGGTATAATATTTATACATTTATTTTTTTCTAAATTTTGATTATATATGCACAAACAGTGAAGCAGGAATTGTTCTATAGATAATTTAAAAATTAAATTTTGTATAATTTTTTATCGCTTTGTTAAATATGTAGTTCCCATCCAAAATGGATTTCTAAAATGTAAAAAGTGTAAATTTCAGAATGCTGAAGAATTGAACCGCAGTGGCTACCAAAAATTGGGATGTTTCTGCAGCTTTGTGACACAATGTGGGTCCAACCCAGGGTGTCCCTGAGTTTCCTCTTGTCTGATTTCGTGTGCAGAAATGTGCAGTTCTAAACTCCAAACATCAACCACTTTTTCTTAGAGTATTTTTCTTTCTTTTTCACAGCGCGGAAAAGGATATGCTAGTCAATTCTGCAGCTTACCCGAAGCAGTATGATTTGCACAGAGTCGACCAACAAAAGCATCAACTTTTCAACTTCATTATCTTGGCCATCCAGTTAGTTGTGTGTAGCTGAGTGTTAGATTTCCAGCGGAGTCATCGTGGCCACGTGTAGGACCTAATTGCTCTCAGCAGGCCTGAGAAATGAGTTGAAATGTGCAGACTGTAGAAACTCCGTAGGCAACCAGCGTTGCCTCTCCGATCAGTGTGTGCCTGTTTACAGCACTATCTATCCTTCTCTCTCCAAATGTCACTGAGCCCTTTACATGTTTATATTCACCATGAGAAGCCAGTCATCAAGATAAAAGAAATTTGTGCATTATAAATGCAATATCACTGTTTTAAACTTGACTGTTTTATATTATTTTTGTGTGACCAAGTGTTCCCCAAACTATCCCAACTTTACAAGAGAGATGTGACTATGTTCTTTTCATCTGTGGGCTATTAAAAAAAAATGTTGTATCCTAAAGACCCACAAAATATCAAAGACATTCTGTAGTTTATACACCGTGTTGCAAAGTGTTTACTGTACTATTTCAAAGCTTCTAAATAAATATGAAATATATATTATATTATATAATTTTCCTAAGATGTGATACAAATTAGTTGGTTTTTAAATGGATTCATACAACCCTCACCGTACAATAAAACAGAAGGCAATTCAGGGTCCCGAAGATTAACTGAGAAATACTATCAATAGTTTGTCCTAATTTTCATACCTTGCTCAATCCTGTATTCTTCTTTCTCTAAAAGAAAGTGAAGTTCTAAGCTGCAAAAATTTGTCAAGAACTCATTGTGAATTTTCAATGCCAAAGATGTAGCTGTTAATATTGTCAGGCGGAGCACAGAAGATGTAGTTTCAAAACATCGAGCAGTCTACATGATTCCGATTCTATTTCCACGGCTTCTGAATTTAGCATCACTTAAAGCTTTTATAAAGAAACTATAAATTCACCTGTATTTGTTGTTAGGAAAATAACTGGGTGTCTGTACATTTTGTGGTGTAAAATATGTAACTGAAGATTACTATTTTAAGACGTTCTCATCATATAATTCATAGCATTTTATTTTACATAGTTTTACATAGTTTTGTGACTCTTAAGTAAACATGAATAAAAATCTATAACTCTATATATGAATATATAGAGGTATATAAAAATAATTATCTGAGCTGGTATGTATTAACAATAAAAATATTTAAAAAGTCTCTAAATTTAAAAAAACATTAATTAAATTTGGAGATAGAAACATGATACGTTACTGTTTCAATATTATACGTGAAAATTTTATAGCTTAAATGTAGTCAGTGTTTCATTAATGAGAATATTCTTCATTGGTCAGTCTTGAGAAATTAATTTTGTCTTTTACTTTCATGTCAACAAGGTTAATTATTAAATCCAGAAAGACATATTTTCCTTTAGTTCACATATTTTTTCTGCTGTTGTTTGTTGCTTGTTGAAACAGGGGAGGGATAAGAATCAGAGAATGTGCGAGAGAGAGAGAGATTCATCCCAGCAAATCACGGAATAAATTTAACTGCCCTCTAAAACTGACTCCAGAATGACATCAAGATATTTGCTAAGCCCTAATTATAGGCTCATTTTGAGATGATAACCTTTATTTTCATCTGGTTTTATTCTCACTGTTAGCTTGAGCTACAGAATGATAAAGAAGAGACTAAAATGTAACACTTGACAAATGAGCTCCATCTAATTTCATGCGATTTAAAACGAACTTTAAATTAAGACGGATCCTTAAAATACATACATGCAGTCATTGGCCCTTCTCATATTAGTTTAGAGTAATATTTAGTACCATTTTGATACTACCAAATTATATAACAATGTATCATAATGCCAATTAGCTTATAGCAACATAAGGCGTCATCCTGTCTCTGAGGGACCATTTGAAAAAGAGACCAGTTGATCATGTGTGGCTCCAAAGCACATACACTGACTGGGTACCACAGAAATCTTTTCTCAAATGTATGGCATACTACATGATAGACTATTTTAGTAAGAGGATGTTACATATAATTTAATTGAGAAAAGGTTTGTTTTTTCTAATTACTTTTAAATCAAAAAATGCTTTTTTATTCAATCACTTAGTAGTATTAAAACCATTTTTGCTTCGATTTGTAGTCCTGGGTTAACATCCACATTCATCTCTCATGTTCACCTCACATACAATGGTTGGACTAATTCATTTGATTTAAAATGCTTTTTAAAATCTTTCATGTCATATGCAATATACGTTATACAACCTTTTCAGACATATAGTCATGTGCTAGCAATTTTTACATATAATAGCAGCTCTCTAGAGTAATTTGTACTGTAGTTTTAAATTGTGTCACTGTTTTACCAAAACAGACATAATTTGACAAACCAAATTCTTAAAACACACAACATTAAGTGCTAGTATCATTCATTAATTTTTGCATGCAGGATAAATTAGAAGTGACGCTGGAGATACGATTTCAGTAAATTGACTGAAATATTATGTTTCAAAGACAAAGCCTATAACAAAGCAGCAGTGAAACAAGAGAGCAATGAAGTATGGCAGGTAGCTTCATCGCCACATCAAGGAGAGGCAGTGTAGGTTTCACGTTTAATCTGATCGTTTCAATATCCAGTCTGCTATTATTGTGTACATGCTCAAGGAAATGATAGAATTAGACAGTTTCATCCATAATACACGCCCAATAACAAAGTGGAATTTACTCCTTATTTAGTCTCATTAGCTTTAGAGCAGTAAAACTCAGAAAATTTTCCTGTGGAAAGAGTGTTGTACGTTTTTAATGGTATGTCAAATGACAATTTTTAGGAATATTTCATCTACATGTAAAGTTATAATTTTAATCTGTGAGCATACTTTTGTAAAATCACCTTGAGTCAAGTCTATAAATATTGCATCATAATGGATTCAAAGATATAACAATGTCAATGATATAAGTGTGTCACCCTTTTTAGGAAACATGTATATTTAGTTTTAGGAAAATATTAAATGCAATGCCTTTATCCAACATTGTGACTTAGAAATCATATAGAGGATATAAATATTTTCATTATCCATTCTCTTTTGTTTCTAGTTTGTTCTATAATTTGTCCTCAGATGCTCTGAATTGTTGAATTGCTTTTGCTTTTCCATAAAATGGAAGAAAAATACTCCCTGCAGTTCTTGACATATAGGCTGTCAGAAGTAGGCATTGATATTACTGTAGAATCTTTCAGAGTTGTGTATGGAGTTCATTAAACTTAATGTGATGAATGTTTGCCAAGATAAGTAAGGTATTTATGGTATTGAAAGATAATGACATTGTTTTTTGTCATTATGTTTAATTTTCCCCTTCACAACAATGTGTGGCATAAATACTCACAGAACTACAAAACCTTTAATACTGTTATACTCAATGATTTTGCTGGAATCATATATTTTCTCATACCAGAACTTTTTTTGTGTTCTTAATCCTTCCTCAAGTCTAATTTTGTAGTGGTAAAGGCTTTGCATTAACATCCTTTTTATGTTCTTTTTTTAACAAGGAATACCAGAAAATTGCTAAATTCAATATTTTTTACATCCTGAAGTAGTAAAGTTATTTTGTATATTGTTAGTACTTCAAGAAATATCCCCCCATGAGAAGTTGAACAAAACCCTTATGCAGTAATCTGTGAAATTGTTCAGTAGAGAATATTTTCTGCAAACACTTGGCTTAGATTTTAGATCTTAGCATTCTCTCAGAATGCTGGTAGCTGTGTGCCGCCAGAGTATAGCAGGCAATAATATGACTTTGATTCTAATACTTTTAGTGTGCATGCATGTGTTTCTAATCACTGTTATTTTTTAAGTATTTGTAAAATTAGAAAAAAAAATCTTTTCTTGAAAACTTGTCAGATGCTTAGTTTGAAGTTTTTCTCCCCAGATGTTTTTTGAGGAGTGTGAAAATACTGCATTCTGGATGCAGAAAATATTACATTTTCACATGCAACTTAAAAAAATTCTGGAACATAGAATTCTCACTTCCCAAACATCTGTATGTCTTTGAGCTGAAGGTGAACAGGGAGCTTCAGTTCTATGGACATGTCTGATACAATTATCTGTGAGTGAAAACAGGGTATTATAACACATGAGTTTCAGTCTTAATTGCAGTGTTGTTACTGTGAATGCTATAACCATACATAAGTAAAATGTGTGTAAATGTAATATATTATTTTATACTGCTGTATACATACAAAATAAATAAAGCTAGGATACATATCACACCATCTTTCCATGCATGGATCTTCCACTGACGTCCTGGGAACTTTAAATAAAACCATCAGCGGCAAACGTGGCCCTATGTATAAAAATGACTGATGCTGACTTAGTAATTTCAGTAAATTCAGTCTTAATATCACAGGTCGAAGGGACATCTGCTCAAAATTGTGTATCACTTGAAACAACATATGGGAGACTTTGAAGAATTTTTTTTTGTGTGTGTTTACAGATTGGGTGTAGGCATTCAATTCCACGTGAATCTCAGTATTACCCCAACAAATCTTTTAAGTCAACATTTTCCCAATGAGTGCTGGATTATTTTAACGTAAAACTTTTGAAGTAATATCAAGGATTCCCAAATATTAACATATAAATAAATTGTACATAAAATGTGAGTGCCTGCAAGTGATAAGGTAAACACTTTATTTAAAACGAGAGACACCCATCACTTCATAGTCAAAGCTCATGGAAACACAAGAGAAAAGGTCTTATCTGTGTCATTTTTAGAGAAGAAACTATGAATGACAGGAGAGGTTCCTCTTATATAATTTCAAAATGATCTAAATTAGCTCTATAGAAACTTTGCTCTCAAGGAGCTGAAGATAGAAACAATGCACCTCTATTCTCACATGAGATTAGTATAACTGCTTTTCATTAGTTCAACCAGCACACACTCAACCTACAAGCTCCATCTTATCAGACAGCAAGTGAAGGGTAGGCATTTGTTTTTCTTTGAACTTCTTTTCTGTAGAAAGGATGAACTGGAATGATAATTCTCCAAAAAATGTTAACAGTAATAATTACGGGTTGCTTATGTTCCTTCTTACCTTGTTGTCATTCTTTCTGAAGACCACAGCAACAGTTTTTACATTAAATAAAATGCATCATAGAGGTAAAATTTTCTACTTACCTAGTTTTGGACATCACAAGTTATTTATAAGGATCTATTATACTCTCACAAAAATTCTAATTTGATTAAGAGTGCAAACAAATGAAAAGAAATTGTATAATGGTGAAACGATGAAAATTAAGTGATTGAAATAATCGGTGAATGCTGAGACTGACTTAGAATAAATATTAACCTGAAAATATATAAAGCAAAATAATTACAGTAAGAAAATCCAGCTAAAACAGTATCAAGGAACATCTTTCATATAGAAGAAAATAGTTCATTTTAAAAAATTACATATATATGTGTGAAACAGGGTACCCTTTTAAATACCATTTTTGTGATGAATCATCCCCCAAATGTTTGCAACACATTGAATGATATGATCTCAATTTCAAATTTAAACAATTTCATGCAGCAGAAAATGGAGGAAAATGTTTTGAAAAGTCACTGCACTCTGACAATAACTCTGCTCTCTGTGAAATATAAATATTGTTAATTATAGGACCTTTTCTTTAAATTAAGTGAGCTCCTTTATAGAAAATTTATAACATAGTGGTAAACTATAAGTAGGTTGTTATTATCATCATCAGTTTTATTATTATCATTTAAATCACTGTATTACCACCATTGATTTTAAACACTGTAGAACACAATCTACCAATGGAAAACATCCCAGCATACTGGAGAGTTGTAGTTAAGCAAGGATCATTTCCAAACCTGAGGGTGAGTCTCCACTTCTTTGAGTATCCATTCATCAGCTCTTTCTCTCCGTTTGCATGCAGAACGCAGAGCAGGAAATAAACTCATTCCTATGAGAGCACTGATCTTTTTTTCAGCTTCCTCAGCAATTCTAACAGAATAATTTATTTCTATGATTGAAAAATGCAGAAATCTGAATGAGGCATAGCTAGCTACACCTTCCCTGCCAATGGCCTTTCTGAACATTTGTTGGGAGTGCTGTACATTTGATGGGATCTTTCTTGTACATAATTATCATTTTTACATGTCTTCTATTCTCTTTGAAAATTACTTGAGGCAGCCTTCAGTATGTGCTCAATGCAATTGGACTGTTTAATTGTTCTAGCTGGAGGCCTCAGTCTGTCTGGTAAGGGCCTGCTTCCTTAGTGTTACTGTTTGATGTTTAAAACATTTCTAGAATTCTCTTATTCTTTTGAATTTAGTAAATTTCTTTATATTTCCCAGTTAAAAGAATGCAATCCATACTAACCAGTAATCAAATTGGTGTTTCCAAAAGAGCATTTCCATCTTAAAAGGAGTTATTAATTTATGTGGAAATTTAAGTGGGGGTCATCGGATGGATGATGATAAGTATGTGATATGTTGTCCCTTTGTTTCCTTTGGATGATTATTCTAAAATTCTTTAACCAGTCTTTGGAGATAAAGGACCCTGTCTTCACACCGCAGCCATGTTATGTGAATGAGAATCCTTATTCTTTTCTTTCTCTCCCCCTTTTTTTGTAAGTAACTTTTCTCTGTACCATGAGAGACAGAACAAAGACAAACACAGGTATTCATGTGGGGGAATGCAGAAGCCAGAAAGTAAATTTTATTCTTAAATAGGTGAAATTTATTTCTCCTTTTTAAAACATGATTGATTTTTATCTTATTTATACATATCCCTGTTTTTTTGTTTGTTTGTTTGTTTTTTAAGTATGCCATGTTTTTTCCGGTTCCTGAGAATACCAGAAGAGGGCTTTGGAGCTCTTCTTTGGAGCACGAAGCTGTAGTTACAGGCAGCCCTGATTTACTTTTTTATATGGATGTTGGTAACCAAATGGCAAGTATTCTTAACCTCTGAGCCATCTTTCTAGCCCAGTGAAAGATTTCTACCTTCATATTTTAAGAATACAATGAATAATGTAACAAATAACTAACTTTGTATTCAGTAATTTTTTTTCATTATCACTAAACTGGCTTAGGATTTTTGACACCATAAAGTTATTCCAATACTGATGATTTCTTTGGATATTATTTGAAAACTACACTCAATTATAAAAGTACTTACAATAACTATAGGAAGAAAACAAACATTACAACATACCAAGTAACTTTAAATCAGAAAAGAGTGCTTGTGTGTGTGTGTATGTGTGTGTGTGTGTGTGTGTGTGTGTGTGTGTGTGAAAAAGAGAAAGAATGAGAAAGAGAGGAAGTGAAAATGTAAAGTTAATGAAAAATAGATATTCATTGGGTAATTTTAGTTCAACTCTAATATAAAACCATATTTAAGGATATGGTATGCAAACTATTCATAGAGAGAAGATTTACCTTGTATTTTAAATTGTAATAATATTAAGTGATCTCATCAGCATATTTTCCTAGATTTTCTACTTGTTACCCTTTTTTACATGGGTTTATAAACTCACAAACGTGTATACAGGGTTGGAAGTGTAGAATAGTTGTAAAACACATACCTGGTGTGAGGGACGCTCCTTGTCAAATTCCTAGCTTCTCAATGAAAAAGGTTGCAAACATTACTCACTTCAAGATGCCACATTGATCTTAAATTACCAAGTACTTATAATTTTAACAAAAAGGAAACAGAGTGACAGGAACACCAGACCATGTACATACATGAATCACTCTGTATCACTCGATCTAGTACTTGGTCAAGTCAAAACCTGTGTTGTTCACTCAAGTCTTATGATGCAAGTGTTTTTCCAAATCTAAATAATATGCTGTCAACCAGGGACCTTAGGAGGCTTCTAAACTTTAGATGTCAGCTCAGAGATTGAATATAATATATAATCTTTTATTGTATGGAACAACTTTGGTACATTTGTGTGTAGTGTCCATTTTTGTTCTAAAGCTATATGCACATTTATGTGTTAGAACATGTGTAGAAACTAAAGGTCAGCATAGGATGTTTTCCTCACTCTGTACCTTGTTCTTCAAACAAAGCCCTTAACTGAATGTCAAGCACCCACATCAGTTATGCTGGCAGGCCAATGAGTTTCAAGGATTTATGTGTCTCCTTCTCCCTCCTCCTCCTCCTAGTACTGCATTTAAGGGCCAATGTGTTGTGTTGGATTTTTTTTAATCTGTGGTGGGGATTTGAACTCAGGTCCTTATGCCTTTGCAGCATGTTGTGTACTCATGGATACACTTTCTCATCTCAAGGAAAGAAACAAATTCTAATAATCCCTCCCTAGAAAAGAGTAGATTTCTCAATGCAATAATAATAATAATGGAAACAAACACTGATGATAACTAATCACAATTCAATTTTGCCATAATATAAGAAAAACATTGCTCTCTTATAAGGTTATTATGACTTTGTAGCTAGGGTAACAATGTAACAAACATTTTTTTAGACCAAACTAATAAAAATAGAGGAAAAGAAAAGACTGTACAGACATTTAAGAAGACCAGTACATTTGTGGCAAGATATTGTGTAAATTTGGTTTTGTCTTGGTTTCTCCATCTATGGTAATTGAATATATATATATATATCTTAATGGCAGATGTTATGGATATTGAATAACTAACTCTAGAATTAAATGGAATGCCTCTTCCAGAGGAATCAGACCAAACTCCCGCTGGTTTATCAAGAATAAGCTGGAGAATCTGGCTCAAGAAAAAAAAGTCATTATTGTGCCTAGTGAATTCTAGAAGCTGAGATTGATGGGCAACAATGTTCCTGGGGAAACAAAAACAAATGTCAATTCACTTCCCAAAGTTCAGGTACCACTAAAGTCCAACTTGGTGAATGAATGAGTTTTATTGAGTCATTTATAGAAGTATGGGTGAGGAGTTACTTACAGGAACAGAAATGACCCCAAAACAGCTAAATAATCCCAAAGCCCATTTTAGAATGGATAAGAGATCATAAAAGTTGGAAACCTGAAGTGAAATGTGCACTCTTAAGATAACTCAAAATCTTGAAAAGTGTCCTCATCGATTGACTCAGCTGGTCTTGAAGTTCCGTTGGTCTTGGCTACTTCTAGGCTTTTCTAGGTCTGGAGGGGGTGGGTTTCTTCTTGTTCCAGGAAGCTCAGTTTATCTGAGAATGAGTCTCAGCAGGGCCTGCTACTAATGCACTCTTAGGGAAAGAGGAACCCTTTGAAGCTTTTCAGTTTAGGGAAATCCCTGAAGTTATTTTAAGTTGCTTACTACCTGGGCTTAAGAAGCATCCTTGAAAGATGGT
>JADRCC010578373.1:0-11958 GCA_019843855.1 Hylomyscus alleni
CTGGAAGGAAATGTTGGATCTCCTGGAACTGGAGTCACAGGACTTGTTAACAATGTTGTGACTCCTCTGCAAGAGCAGCAAGCTCTCTTACTGCTCAGCCATCTCTCCAGGCCCCTGAGTTATCATTTTTACTAATCTCATTACATTCCATCAGGCTCTGCTGTCCTAATACTGGACTCTTTTTTTTTTGAGGGGGGGTTGTATAGGGTTAGTTGAAGCCTATTTTTAAAGTGAAGTGAATTGCTTTATTTATATTTCATTTAGTGTTTGCTGTCATACACACACACACACACACACACACACACACACACACTGTATCTTTTGTTTCTGACAAATATCTTTAGGTAAATTCCAAATTTCAAAACTGTGGACACAAAAGTTTTCCAAACACTTATAAATTTTTAAAGCACCAGCATCAAGAAGCATACGATTGTATTCCTGGCTATTTGAAATTTAACATGTTACTTAATATCTAGTGAAATGTAATTGTGAAATAATTCTATGTGATAAATCATATGTGGCTTACATTGTGTTTCTCCTCAGCAGGAATGAGCTGTCCTGAGGCTGCTGTGTTCTTCTAATGCTGTTCTTGTAATTAGTCTCTCTTTTAACTACCCACATTTAGAGCTTTTCTTACACATTTGCGTCCATTTTCTCATTTTGTAAGATTTATTTTATTTTATTTTACATGCATGAATGTTGTACCTGCATGTATGTGTGTATGTGTCTGGTGCCTGTGGAGATCAGGAAAAGATACTAGGTCCCGGGGAAGGAGAGTTACAAATGATTGAGAGATATCTTGTGGGTTCTAGAACCTAACCCCAGGTCCTTCAGAAGAGCAACAAGTGCTCTAAATCCAATGTGTCATCTAGGGTTTTGCCTGCTCGCTCCATAGTGAGGGAATGCAGTCTTCCTCACTTTTCGTTTTATTGTTGTTTTGTTGGTGTGTGTGTGTGTGTGTGTGTGTGTGTGTGTGTGTGTGTGTCCTCCAGAGAATTGAACCTGGGGCATTGTGTATGCTAGACAAATGTGCTACAATGAAACAGTTCCAGCTCATTTTACTTTTTATTTTGAGACAGTGTCTCACTAAATTGCTCCTGTTGACCCTGAATCTATTCTGAAACAGAGGCAGACACAAACTTCCAATCCTCCTGTCTCAGCCTCCCAAGTGGCAGGCCTGTACCACCAGGCCTGGCTGATTTTCTCTTTTATCTGAGAGAGCCACCAGTCTTTGGCAAAAGCAAACCTAGGCAGTCATCAGATTTCTTACCTCAACTGCCGTGAACTGCGACATGACTTTCAGTGGCGGGCCCTGCACACCGGCGCCTGGATCATGGGGCCATATTGTCAGTAATCCATCATTACACCCGCTGGAAAGCAGCCTGCCATCGGGTGACCATTTCAGAGCACACACAGCCTCCTTGTGGTGAAGTGTCCCGACATGATGCTAAGCCACTCGAACATCGTGGTGGTGGACACGCCCCAACCTGGACCCACTGAATTAGAGATGAAGAGACAGGTTCAGGTGACAAAAAGAGAGAAAAAGGCTCACTATCTCATAACCATGATGAAACATGGCGGAAAGCATAATTCAAAATAAAACTCTGGAAAGACCCATTAGGACATTTCCAAACACAGATGGAAATCTCTTGGGCTAGAAGGACGGGAGTACTCTGCCTTTGTGATTATTCTTACAAGAAAACTAGGTTTACCCAGGCTTGGTGGCCTGTGCAGCTAATTCCAGCACACGGGAGACAGGGACAGGCTGGTTTCTAAGTTCAAGGCCAGTCAGGGCTACATAAAAGGGGAAAAAAGTAAAGTAGATTTATTTGCCAGCAGTTCCAATTTGGAATCAAAATAGATGCTTCTGACAGCTTTAATATTATGCTAACCATCTAAGTATAAAGAAAGGTGGAAATATTGCCCGACAGTGGTGGACCTTTGATCTCAGCACTCAGGAGGCAGAGGCAGGAGATCTCTGAGTTCAAGCCCAGCCTGTTCTACAGGGTGAGTTCCAGGACAACCAGGGCTACACAGAGAAACCCTGTCTCAAAAAGAAAAAGGAAAGAAAAAGAAAGAAAGAGAAAAAGGAGGAGGAAGAGGAAGGACAAAAGAGGAAGAAAAGGCAACAATTATGCTAATCAACATGAAAAAGACAAAATTAGACAATGACAAGCTTCCCTCAGGACACATAGCAGAAGACCTGAGGCAGAAGGGTTGAGAGATGCAGAGCCTAATGAGCGGATTTGTGTCACTCTTGTTTTTGTTTTGTCTTTAAGTGTTCTAATTCTGGTTCTGGTCAGTGAGCTCCTGCAACTCACTGGCGAGACAGACACCGTCCATTCAAATCCGCTCTGTTTACCCGCTGAGGGTGCAACGGTTGCAGCTCAAGGCTCCAACTACTGACAAATGGTCAAGCATGTTTCTCAACTGTTTTTGAGCAATTACATCCCATAACTGGAAGAACAACAACAACAACAATCAAGAGAGTCCCTAACATTATCTTCTCCTCAGCTTGCCATGTTCTCAAAGGCCTCAGAGCAAATAATTAGATATAGGAAGTCTGTTATAAGCTAAGAAAACTCAAGTGCTATTACTGTAATGAGCATCCTGCCCCGGATGCGTACTGAGACCACGGGAAGAATATTGGCCCATGTCAGCAGGCTGTGGTTCAATTGACAGGGTAGAGCCTGGGAATGTGGCGTTCATTGTGAAGTACCTAAAATGAATTCCATGGGCAGCCAAGGATTGAGAAACCACTACTGAGCTTCCAGCCCCTGGGAAATCTCATGATCAACCTATAGTTCCAACAAATATACCTGTTGAGTATTTCTCATCCAAAACTTCAAGAACAAGAAGGGTTTTGCCCTTTGGAGCTTTGGGGATTATTTATATATAACATACCAGTTGTATAGTCTTACTCGAAAATGCAAGATGCTCTGGGGTCCACGGCATTTTTATTAGTCTATGCTGATAAAATGAGAGTGTGTGAACACTTGAGGGAGTCAGAATTCAGCTTGTTCCTGAGACTCCATTCTTGCCTGGTACAGAAGACAGTGTGACGCAAAAGAGGAAGGCTAACTGTGGAATAAGAAGGCATCATGATGTAACCAGCCTCCAAGGTTACCTAGCACCCAGCAACATTCTTTACACTGCTAAAAAGCAGTCATAGTAATGGTAGCTTGAGGAGTTAGACTGACAGACACTTGGTCATCTCAGACAGCCTATGGGAAATAAAAGTTATATCGCTCTATTCCTAGCATAGCTTCAGGTGAACGAAACCGGAAAAGGCATCTTCTTCTCTTCTGGCTTCCCAAACTAGAGACTTTGTAAGTCCAAACTGAGTTTGAAAGGTTGTTTTTTTGTTTTGTTTGTTTTGTTTTGTTTTTTAAGAAATATAACAGAAAGATTGGGAAATGAAAGAAGGTACCCTTAAACCTCCGAGAAATGCCATTTGAAAGAAAACAATTTGTCTTCCCTTGCTTCCTGTAGCTCCACAGACCTTATTTAATCTCTTTCCTCTCTATTGCTGTGCTGGAAGTTATCTAGTAACTGCACAGAAAACACCAGGAGAAAATGTTTCAGGTACCTGCACTTATCCCTCACTGGTGCCAACAGCCAGGCCAGATCCCTCTCTCATTCAGGACACAGACAACACATAATGACAGAAGATACTTAGGTCTATACTTTCAATCCAACTGTGGTTTTGCCCATTCCAGATGTATACAGAGGATCCGAGGGTTATAGCAATGAGATTCTGAGAACTCCAGTCCAGGATATTGAAATCTATAATGAGAAAACAAACCGAAATCAGCATGATTGTGCAGCCAAATGGAAATATTTTTAAATTAACAGCTTTGAAAGAAAGGGAGAAAGATCAATACCTTTGCTGTGAACCGATGCCAAATGAAGTCCTGAACCAGATCAGATTATTGAAAGACCATCAAAGATTAAAAACTGAAACAGACTCTGATTCAAGACTCGTAGTCTAATGAGCAATGTTAAGCATTTATGCTCAGAAAACCTGTGTGAGAGTATCTTTTTTGGACCTAGTGTGTTCATCCACCGTGGAGAATACAGATGTAGCTCATCTAATAGAGCTCTAAAAATTAATGCCACATAATTTTTATAAAAATATGGACCTGCCATATCTATATGGGAAATACTACCATCATTTCTACTAAAAAACAAAAACAAAAGACAAACAAACAAACAAAAACCCAAGTTAACTATTAAAGCAATTTTGTAAGTAGCAGTTTCTTGTTTATACCAGCTAGCGTCCAAAGAAATGAGACAAACTATAAGACTTATTTGATAAGCTTTACATCACAATATCTGTGCAGTTATTAATCTGTTCTAATCCTCTAAACTAATCTGGTTACCTCCCAGCCAAAATCCCCAAGATACTTACAGTTTAGTATTGATTTGTCTCTCTCTGCTACAGATGTTTTCCGTGGTGTTCCCCGGGAACCCCTCCATCTGGCGAATCCTCTCGCTTCCTCCTATCTCTCTACCCTTGCTGAAATCAGAAGTCTAGCCCTATTTCTACACTACAGTGCCACATCCAGAGACATCAGCCTTTGAGTAATACAAAGATAATCTTTACGCAGTGCACAAAAACATGATGCCTACAGTTAAGTATATCTAGGAGAAAGAGTGGCTCACTTGTGGTGTTCCAAAGTTCTCAGCAGTTTTCTTTAGCTTACACTTCTAAGAGTTCTTTTCTAAAGATTTATATTTCAAGTATTTATTGACTTGTGTGTGTGTTGTTGTTGTTGTTTGCATGTATGTATGTACACAATATCTATGCAGTGTCTGAAGAAGCCAGAAGAGCATGTCTGAAGGGTCACAGATGGTTATGAGTTGTCTACATGGGCGCTGAGAACCAAACCGGAATCTTCTGCAGTGCTCTGAACCACTGAGCCATTTTCTGATAATGTGTATATGGGGGTGGGGCAGGAGATGTATGCACACAAACACAGGTGCCCGTGAAGTCTAGACAACCCTGTCACGTCCCAGTGTTGGAGTTACAGGTGGTCGTGAGCTGCCTGATGTGAGTACCAAATCAAACTCAGGGAATCAAACTCAGGTCCTCTACAAGGGTAACTCTTAAATGCTGAGCCATCCCTCCAGCCCTCTAGTAAGAACTCTTTACTGCTGTGAGAAAATGTATGTTGTGATCACTTAATACAACGTCAAGTGAAGATGCCTGACATGCCTGACATGCCTGACACGCCTGACATGCACCGGCATACAGTTGTGAAGCACACCAGTTCTCTTACAGTAGATTAAGCCCTCTCTGGTACATTCTTCCCACTAATAACAATTATTAACTCTTGCCTAAATATCAAAATCAAACCCCTGAGAGCCCTTAAAAGTAAAAACAGTTGAACTAAGTCAGGAAGTCAAAGCATGAGGACCCAACCTACCTACCCAAAGGGAGAATGTCTCACTTTTTTTTTCTTGTATGACTTTGCCCTAACCCAGTATCTACAGCGAAGCCTGGAACTGAGCCCATCATCTCTGTGGTCAATGGCAGGGGATGTTGGGAAGTCAAAATGTGAGGGGAATCTTGAACAGAAGAGAATCAAAGAAAAGTGTATTCTAGGTTTGAGTACAAGAACTCACACATGTCTCAGTCTGTCAGCTAATTGTGTGAATAAATAAGGGACTCAAATAAAGCAGTCAAGGCTTAAGAAATGGATCTGAGATTTTAAACACAAGCCAAAGATGGCTAGGCTGTGGAGCACTGCTGCCGCACCCTAAAGATGGTGTCGGCCTGGGCCCCGGCTAAGTTGTAAATAACTCCATGTATGGCTTGGGGGCGGCTCCTGCCTGTGGCCTGATCTGTCGTAAGACCTCCGCAGCCTATGGGAAGGTGAAGCGTAGCATGGCTCCATGGGCGTCCTTAGAGGGCATAAAAGCTTCGCTCACGGGCAGCTCGCGGGCACACCCTTGTTCCATCTGTAACTTGCAAGGCCTGAGTAAACTGCTGTTGGAAGGAACCTGTGTGCTAGTCTTTCTTTCCCGCTGGTCGGGAGTCAGGTGAGGCACACTAGGCCAGATCTAAAGAGTGACCCTAACTGGGGCAAAAGCATCAAAGAGGATTCAAAGTGAAAACATATGTATAATATCCCACATATGATTCAATTACTAAACACATATAAAGAGAAAACACAATCAGTAGATGAAAACCAAGATGACCTAGGTATAAGAATGATCAGATAAAGGGAGGATAGGAAGGATTAGAACTGATAAAGTAGAAACTACAAAACAAGTCTCTAAAACAGAAGAGCACAGGCAATAAAAGCCATAAATGTACATGTCTACATTGAATTTAACAATGCCTGAAACATCCATTAGATGGGCTCAATAGCAAAGTAAAAACAGCAGAGTAAAGAGTCAATGAACTTGCTATGGAATGAAATGCAAAGGCCTAACATGGGCATAACTGGAGCCAAGTCTCGGAACCAGAGGAAAGAGGCGTGAAATGACTGTAGTTTTCATCAGAAAGGAGAGAAACCAAAAATCAGTGGAACAGCGTCTTTCAAATACTATAAGTGAGATCTTCCAACTCAGAATTCTCTGTTGATCTGATCAACAAGAAATGCTAAAAGGAATAAAGGAGCCCTCCAGAATAAAAAGAGGTTATTTAAGAGGATTTGGTAGACGTCAACTCAATAGGATCCAGAAACACCTGGAAGACACAACTCAGCTAGGTATCATAAGGATGTTAACAGAGAAGCCAAATGAGGGATGAAGAACTGCTCCCCCTGAGTGACACCTTACAGAGAGAGATCCAAGGACCCTGCAACATGCACCTGCCGTTGTTTCTTCCTGACTAAGTGCAAGTGTTGCTGATGCTGCTATCGTCTTCCTCTGACATCAGACCTGACTCCAGCCCTCAGCACTTGGGCTGTGGCTGCTGGGATGTCCAGTCTTGTGGACTTAGCAGCTCCTGACTCTCAGCCTGTGTACAGACACCCATTATTAGACTGTGTAAGGCAATATAGCAAATCCCTTTTTATAATATATCTATATTCTACTGGCTTTATTTCTTCAAAGAACCCTACCTACTACTAAGAAAAAAAGTTAAATCGTTAAGAATTAAGGAGAACATTAGAACTAGTAAAATATTTGAGCAAACACAAAGGACCATTTTTTCCTCTTAAGAAACTTAATTTTTTTTATTTTACTTTGTATGTGAGTGTGTATGTGTGTGTGTGTGTGTGTGTGTGTGTGTGTGTGTGTGTGACACGTGTGGTATATGTGGTATATTCATACCTTGTGCAGACACTTGTTCAAATATACCTGTGTAAGTGTGGAGGCCTCAACTGACATTGAGAGTTTTCTTCAATTCTTCCCTCTTTTTTTTATTGAATCTGAGTCCCTTGCAGAAGCCAGAACTCCTCAATTCTGGGTACTCTAGCTAGCCAGATTGGTCAGGAAATACCCACCTCTGCCTCCTAAGTGCTGAATCACAGGCACCTAGCCAACAATATGGCTGCTTAGATTTTACGTTAGTTCTGGGATCCAAACTCTGGTCTTCATGCTTGTAGGACAATTGCTTTATCTACTGAGTTATCTTTTCAGCCCAAATTTTTATTTTATAATACAATGGCAGGGTTTTCAATCAATGTCATGTAAAACACGTGACAGATACAGTAACTTGAGAACATGCAGATTACAATATAGTACCTATAGCAATCAATATAAACACACAATAAAGACATCCAGGACAAAAGTCAATAGACCCATGAAAGTAGGACAGAAGTAGAAAATATGCAAGAAATGAGCTTTGGGCACAGCAACATTCAGAGCATAGAGAGATAGAAGAGGACGAGGGGCCAGCCAAAGGGCCAGAACAGAATGGTTATAAAGTCAGGAGACCTTTGTGTCTATTTTAAACAGACACATATAGCAGGCAACCCCAAAGATGAAACAAAGGAATCGTTCAGCAGTCTCAAGTTGGAGGTATTTAGAAGGGCAGTTCCAGTGAACAGGGTGGTGAGATTTAGAATCCCACCACAGTGGGAAGAAGACAGATGCAGTCAGTGCAAACATCTTCTAACAAGTTTTACTGTTGAGGGAAGAAAGGTGAGCTGCACACTGCCTACTGACCTCCATCATCTGGCCCATGGTCCTGCCTGCCTTCCCAAGGAGACCTGTGGGGCCCCAGGAACATCCAGATTTACCTGGCAGACAGCCAGCAGAGGTGAACTGCATACTGTCCCTCGAGCTCCATCATCAGGCCCACAGCTCTGCCTGACACCCAAAGAAGGCCTGTGGGGGTGGTGATGGGAGGAGGGCAGGAACATTCGGGTCCACCTGGGGCTCAGCCAGCGGAGGTGATCAGTGTGTTGCTCCCTGAGCTCCATTATCAAGCTCACAGTTCTGCCTGCCTCTCGAGGGGTCCTGCCAGCATTAGGAACACCCAGCTAATACCAGGGACAACCAGATGGCAAAAGGCCAACATGAGAACACAATCAACAAGAGTCAGGACAATATTGCACCAACAAGTCTAGCTGTCCTACTACAGCAAGCCCTGGACATCCCAACAGAGCCAAAGCACAAGAAGATGACCTTAAATCCAACCTTATGAAGATGACAGAGGCCTTTAAAAAAGGAATGGATAAATCCCTTTAAGGAAATACGGAAAATACAATCAAACAGGTGAAGGAAGTGAATAAAACTGTTCAAGATCTGAAAATGGAAATAGAATCAATAAAGGAAACACAAACTGAGGGAATCCTGGAGACGTAAAACCTAGGAAAGGAGAACAAGAACTACAGATGCAAGCATCACCAACAGAATACAGGAGCTGAAAAAGAGAATCTCAGGCATAAAGATAGAACTGAAGAAACTGATACATTGGTCAAAGAAAATGGTAAATCTAAAAAGTTCCTGACATAAAACAACCAAGAAATCTGGGACATTATGAAAAGACCAAACCTAAGAATAATAGGAATAGAAGAAAGAGAAGATTCCCAGCTCAAAGGCCCAGAAAATATTTTCAACAAATTCATAGAAGAAAATGTCCCCAGTCTAAGAAGGAGATGCCTATAAACATAAAGAAGCTTACAGAACACCAACTAGATTGGACCAGAAAAGAAAATTCTCCCGCCACATAATAAAACACTAAATGTACAGAACACAGAAAGAATATTAAAGACTGCAATGGAGAAGGCTAAGTAACATACAAAGGCAGACCTATGGGAAGTACTGTTGAGGGGAGGAAAGGAAAGAGCTAGGCTTGAAGAAAAAAGTGGGCACACAAGGTGCCTCGAATTATGAGTGTTTTGAGTTTTTAATATTTCTTGTGAATTTATAGCCCCTAATTGGTGATGACAATGAATTCTCTGGGAGAAAGAGCTCTGAGCATGTAATGACGGAGGACTAGCTCCTCTGCTCATTCTTCTTTGTGAGTGCTTCCCTCCCTCACCAGGGGAGCTCACCCTTGCTCTCAACCTGATCACTCTCCCTACATGCCAGTTCATCCCTTATTTCTGCCACTAACTTCACTGCCTCTGGTCTGCCAAAGCTAGCTCCTTTCATGAGGAATTTGAGGCAGTTTTCCCTCCACAAGCTGTCTTCCTCTGCTTCACAAACTTGTAACAACACTGTTTTAAAAAACCTCAAAGGACAAAATGAATATTCAAAGCCTGACACCATGCCCCGTGCATCCCTCATGAGACCTTTGTCTGTGTTTATGTCTGCCATGTATGTACTCTTTGCTGAAAAGTGCCACCAAATAATTTTTAACTTGATTTTTTGTTTTCTATATTTTATGCACATAACACACACGCACACACACAGTGTAAACTGTCTTCATGCTTCTTAAATTTCTCTTAGTCAACAAATCCCAAATTAAATTTCTATACCTGAGTCTTGAATTTCTCCATGATCTGCATCCATCTACCAGTGGCCCAGCTACAATCTTTGCTACCGGTATCAATAACTCCCAGTATACTGCCTTTGCTCATGAACATCAACCATGTTCTCATCTCCCCTCAGCCTGACAAGTCTTACCCATTGTACTGGCTGGTTTTGTGTATCAACTTGACACAGGTTGGAGTTATCACAGAGAAGGGAGTTTCAGTTGGGGAAGTGCCTCCATGAGATCCAGCTGTGGGGCATTTTCTCAATTAGTGCCATCCCTGGGCTGGAAGTCTTGGGTTCTATAAGAGAGCAGGCTGATCAAGCCAGGAGAAGCAAGCCAGCAAGGAACATCTCTCCATGGCCTCTGCATCAGCTCCTGCTTCCTGACCTACTTGAGTTCCAGTTCTGACTTCCTCTAGTGATCAACAGCCATGTGGAAGTGTAAGCTCAATAAACCCTTTCCTCCCCAACTTGCTTCTTGGTCATGATGTTTGTGCAGGAATAGAAACCCTGACTAAGACACCCATCTTCTATAATGCCGTTTACATCTGGATATCGCTAGAGTATTTCTGATCTCACTGAGACCTGTAACTCATGAACTCACGATTTACATTCTACATTGGCATGTTGGCAGTTTGTTCTGTGTGAATTAGCACTGTCCTCCAAAATAAATTACGACAGGCACTTAACATACCCAATGTGACTGTTTTACTGATTGGACATATCCACATTTAAAATCTATTTATAAGAGTAGGTCAACATCAGTCCAGTTCATTCTGACTTAATAAAACAAAAATGTATTGATGAGAAACAATATTTACATCCTACCATCAACAATACCCATTCCTAAAAATTATAATATCTAAAATTGCTAGTTGTATTTATTGTTGCATAGTATGTTGTACAGACATGAAACATATGGGCCATCTGGCTCTTCCTTAATCAGACTTCATGTCTATGTCAGAGCATTGGCTCCATCTTGTTATTTCAGCTGCTCGACTGGCAGCCTAAGCAGTGACTTACAGTAGTCATTTCAAAGACCAGTGAGATGAATCTTCACCTCCGGTTGGCATGTGGAATGGTGGACACTGCTGAATCTCCTAAGATAGAAGTCATCTCTGGCTCCATTTCTACAGCCTGCAGGAAACAAACAGTTCTACACAACTCTAAGATCCCACAAATACAGTATTTCTCCCATGAGTAGTAAGAGATTACAGAGTGAGAAAGGAAGCAGACTCTGTGACACAGAGAAGACAGGAGGGAAGAAAACACAGAAGGGACTTTGAATAAGAGTTAAAAATTATTTGGTGGCACTTTTCAGCAAAGAGTACATACATGGCAGACATAGACACAGACAAAGGTCTCATGAGGGATGCACAGTGCATAGTGTCAGGCTTTGAATATTCATTTTGTCCTTTGAGATTTTTAAAAGAAAGTGAGTTTTGTATGTCTGCAAATCCATCCCAGCCATGCTCACTAGAGGACCTAAGTCTACTCTGTCTTTGTTCATAAATAGTTGTTGATTTACAGATCTTAACCTTTTATTTTAATCTTACTGTACTAGAGCACAACTACTATTCTTTTGGCTAATTTTACCCATGACTATTTGGGTCCATGCTTCTATCATTTCTTCTAAGTTTTCATCAAAAGACCCCACCAAGTCTAAACCACTAGCCACTATCTCTTCACCTCCATACCTCAACTGATAATGATATATATATCAACAGGAAATAAGAAGTGACTTGTGGTCTCTATGACTAAATGGGTTCTGATAAAAGCTCAAAAGTCTCACAGTTCTATACCAAGAAAGCCAATTATTACTCGTAAATGCCTGTCTTGGGGTTCACCATGAACACCTGTAACTGTTAGAACTACAACTTACTGAAAATATTCAGGCCTTCTGATAAAAGGTTATGAAATGTTTTTTAACAAAATCAACAACCAATACATTAACAACAGAAATAAAGATGTACCTTCATATAGAGGGCTTGTCTAGCACATACAAGGACTTGGGCTCAAGCCCCAACAGCGCACATACACACACACACACACACACACACACACACACACACACACACA
>JADRCC010578381.1:9167-25218 GCA_019843855.1 Hylomyscus alleni
CTCCTCACCCTTGCCCTAAATCTGGTGTGTGTCTGGGCTCTGGGCAATGTGTCCCAGGCCTGAGCTGGCGTCTCCATGCCATGCTGGTATCCTCTTTTGTGTTTTGGTTTGTTTTGGTTTTTCAAGACAGGGTTTCTCTGTGTAGCCCTGGCTGTCCTGGAACTCACTCTGTAGACCAGGCTTTAAGCTCAGAGGTCTGTGGCCTCTGCTTCCTCAGTGCTGGAATTAAAGGCAGGCATCACCACCGCCTGGCTTCTTTTGTTTTTTTGAGACAAAGTTTCATTATCTAGTTTTGGCCATCATGGGACTCACTCTGTAGACCAGGCTGGCCTCAAACTCACAGAGATCCATTTGCCTCTGCCTCCCAAGGACTGGGATTAAAGGAGAGTGCTACCACTCGTGGTTGACTCCTGTTCTTTTTTTGTTTTTGTTTTCTTGTTTTTTTTGGTTTTTCGAGACAGGGTTTCTCTTTATAGCCCTGGTTGTCCTGGAACTCACTCTGTAGACTAGGCTGGCCTTGAACTCAGAAATCTGCCTGTCTCTGCCTCTCAAGTGCTGGGATTAAAGGTATGTGCCACCACTGCCTGGCTTGACTCCTGTTCTTTTAATTGAGAAAAATTTTATATTCAAGGTAGATGTAAAGTTGTATACCCAAAATCCTGATACTCAGGGAGCTGGGGAGTAGAGGTCTCAAGTTTAAGGCCATCCTGGACAATTTAACAAGATTCTGTCTTTTTGTTTCTTTTCCAAGACAGGGTTTCTCGGTAGTCCTGGAACTTTCTCTGTAGACCAGGCTGGCCTCGCATTCAGAGATCCACCTACCTCAGCCCACAGATTCTATCTTAAAATTTTAAATAGGCATTCCTCTCTTAGGGTCCTGAGTAATCCAGCTGGCCTCAAACTTCCTGTTAACCTTGAACTGTTTTGGTGGTCTTGCATGTGTTATCCCACTTAGTTTACATATTGCTGGGCATCAAGCCTAGGGTTATAAACATAAGACTTATAAGCTACTTGGAAAAAAAATTCTTGACTTTAACTGAAAACCCAGGAAAGTGCACAAAGAAGTGACCTACAAAGAACAGCCGATGGCATCGCTTTGTAAGAGCACAGATTCTTGAGTTCCAACTTCCGGGTTCCAACTTAGCTGTTAAATGGCAGTGATAACATCACTAACTGTCGCATCAATTAAATTCTGCCGTGCAAAGCTCTTAGGGTCCTTGCTATACTCACAAGAAGCCACTGTTAAAGTGTTCTTTGCTGACCTGTTCATGTAACTAATGTATTTGTATTAACTTAGTTACAAACCTGAGCTGTGCTATTTCTCCCTGCTTGCTCAGTAATCCTATCAATCATGGACACCTTTTCCTATTATTTATTCATTTATGTTTCCTTGTGTTGAAGTTGTACTTCACTCCCTGGCTGACTGCAAACTCTTAGACTTGAGCAATCCTCCTGCCTCATCCTGCTGAGTAACCTGAAGCTTCAGGTTTCTGACCTGGCCAATGATGCTAGCATGCCAGATTGCGTTGACCACTGAGCTCTCTCCTGTCCCTTCCCTAATTGGATAGTTTCCCCTTGGTCCTTGTTTCCTCATCGTCCACAGTAGGGAAAGCACTTTTGTGATGGGAAACATACTCAATTTTAGGTGCACATCTGTCCTGGCTCTCTCTTTCATTCTTCATTCCTGTGTGTCTCAGCTACTGCTGAGGAGGGCTGGCAAGGCAACACTGTGTCTCCGAGAATGGCCCTCAGCTTGTGACTAAGCCCGTAACTCCTCTTCTCCTGCAGGGCGATGAAGGTGGAGAGCGGGTGTTGCAGCAGCGCTGGACCTCCTTCCTCAAGGCTCAGCTCCTGTGCTCCCGGCCTGATGATGGCTTTCCCTTTAATGTGCTACAAGACGTCTTCACCCTGAACCCCAACCCTCAGGATTGGCGCAAGACCCTTTTCTATGGGGTCTTTACCTCCCAGTGGTGAGATGCTAGGATTTAGCTGGGGACAGGAGAATAAAGAGTGGCTAGACCCCACTGAAGGTATCTCGAGCCTCGCTTCTCCACGCTGAATTCAGAGTTAATTTGGTTGTTCCTTTGCAGGCACAGAGGGACCACAGAAGGCTCTGCCATCTGCGTCTTCACCATGAATGATGTGCAGAAGGCCTTTGACGGCCTGTACAAGAAAGTGAACAGAGAGACACAGCAGTGGTATACTGAGACCCACCAGGTGCCCGTGCCGCGTCCAGGAGCGGTAGGTATCAGTAGTGTTGTGCTCAAGAGTGGCTTCTGGGCAGTCTTGGTCCCTGGACCATGCTGAAAGCAAGGTTATATGGTCTCAGACAAGCCATGAAGCTTCCCCGAATCTGATTTCTCATCTTTGAAATAGGGCATAAGAAGTCCTGGCTTCCTGTCTTTCCAAAGATGTCCGGTGAATGACAAAACCCCTTCAGTTCTGTCTTGTCAGCCTGTGCAGAGATCTAGATTGCTTCTAGTTATCTGTCTCAAAGGCAACAGTCTCGTGTAATCTGGGTTGTTTGAATTCCTGATTCTCCTGCCTCTACCTCCCAAGTACTAGGATTACAAGAGCCACTATACCCTGCTTTGCACACAATACTGTACAGTACTGTTATTGTCCTTTTACTCTGTCCACCCAACTAAACCTCGTGCGTCTAGAAACCCTTGGGCAGAGAGAATCAGGGCCCGGGTAGGTGTGGGAGTTGGCTATGGCTAGCTGTCCTGAGATTGATCCTGAGAACTTCCCGGGAACCCTAGGGTAAGATGTATGGGTAAGACCCCAGTCACACTTTTTGAGGCCTGTGTGCAAACTTGGTAAGGATCAGTGGGCCAGAGGCCAGCAGGGAAACAGGGCCTTGCTTTCCTCTCATATCAGATTTGCCTTTGGACCAGCGTTGTGCAGAAAGGCAGATGTGCCATGATTTCTGGAGCATATTTAGTGGGGCAGGGGCCGCTATTGTCCCTGTGGAAGCATGCTCCATGCTGATTCCTGTTCCTCATGCTTCTGCCTTCTTCAGTGCATTACCAACAGTGCCCGGGAACGGAAGATCAACTCATCCCTACAGCTCCCAGACCGAGTGCTGAACTTCCTCAAGGATCATTTCTTGATGGATGGGCAGGTCCGCAGCCGCCTGCTGCTGCTGCAGCCCCAAGCCCGCTACCAGCGTGTGGCTGTGCACCGCGTGCCTGGCCTGCACAGAACATATGATGTCCTATTTCTGGGCACTGGTGAGTGCTTGCAGCCCCACAGGATTGAGTAAGGAGGGCAATGCATGCATGTCTGGTGGATCTTGGATGGTGGGCTCCACCAGGGCCTGAGTCACTTCCATGCCTCCAGGTGATGGCCGGCTCCACAAGGCAGTGACCCTGAACTCCAGAGTGCACATCATTGAGGAGCTGCAGGTCTTCCCTCAAGGACAGCCCGTGCAGAACGTGCTCTTGGACAGCCATGGGGTGAGTGGGCCAAACTTGACCACTTTGATTGTCAACAGGCCAGTTTTCTATCCCTTGCCAAAGCAAGATGGAAAGTTACAGAGCCCTGGCTTCTGACCATCAAACGAATGCACGGCAGAATTTGTCAGGGGTGCCCTGGGATGACTAGTGAGCATGTAAGGCTACTGAGACTGAGTGTTCGGGTGCCTGTCCCTTCCTCTCACTCTCTATGTTTGACTGGGTAGGGACTGTTGTATGCCTCCTCCCATTCCGGGGTGGTGCAAGTGCCCGTAGCCAACTGCAGCCTGTACCCAACCTGTGGAGACTGCCTCCTGGCTCGAGACCCCTACTGCGCCTGGACCGGCTCTACCTGCAGGCTCGTTAGCCTCTACCAGCCTGATCTGGCCTCCAGGTGAGAACTCCCAAAGGCCCAGTGATGACTCCTCATCTCTGAGCACTACACCTACTCTGGGGCCCTCAGAATCTCTATGGACCAGATAGACAAGGTTTGCCAGAATAAGAAATATCTAGTAAAGCCTTAGAAGAAGATGTGGATTGCCACATGAACATAGCTTATTGTAAGTAAGGCTGTTAGGTAAGCCTATTAAACCATTCTGAAGTAGTAGTTAGAGTAACAGTTGGGTTAGAGAAGTCTGTTGAGCAAATACAGATTTGCTATTTGGCATAGTGACATACATCTTTAATCCCAGCATACAGGAAGCAGAGGCAGGAAGATCTCTGTGACTAAGGCCAGCTAGGACTACAAAATGAGACTGTTACTATTTTTTAAAAAAGGGGGATGGGATGAGTCAGTTGTAGTGGGGGATGTCTGTAATCCAGTACCTGGTTTTATTGTTTGTTTTTTGTTTTATTGAGAGCAGGTCTCATGTAGCCTAGGTGTGGCCTGGAACTTAGTATCTAGTGATGGAGGATCCGAAGAAAACAGGGTGACCAGGACCTGGTGGTGCATGTGTACAATCCTACTACTTAGAAGGTAGAGGCAGGAGGTTCAGAAGTTCAAGGACATTCTCTGCAACATAATGAGTTTCAAGGCCAATATGAGTTACGTGAGACTTTGTCTCACAAAAATGGATGGTGTTGGAGACATGGCTCAGCGGTCAAGAGCACTTAATGCTCTCATAGAAGACCCAGGTTCCATTCCCAGCATCCATATCAGGCAGTTTGCAACCAGCTGCTTATAATTCTGACTTCCGGCACATACTGGTACATATAAATTCACCTAAGCACATGCACATGCTCATACATAAAAGTGATAATTAAATATATATTTTTTATTAAATTTTTTTTTAAGCCAGGTAGTGGTGGTGCGCGCCTTTAATCCCAGCACTTGGGAGGCAAAGGCAGGCGGATTTCTGAGTTCAAGGCCAGCTAGGTCTACAGAGTGAGTTCCAGGACAGCCAGGGATATACAGAGAAACCCTGTCTGGAAAAACAAAAACAAAAAACAAAAAACAAAAAACAAAAAAAAAAAGGAATGTTCTCAAAGTGAAGCCCCTTAGCCCTGTCAATGGATTGGATTTTACATCTGTCCTTGTATTTTCCTAAAATGGGTCAAACAAATGATCTCATTGATCTCATGACACATGGGCTGTCTCATTTGTAGTGTTCTTTTGTTTACAGCAAAAGGACACAAATTACTGCACACCTAAAGCACAGAAGTGGTACATTCCCTTAGCTGTGTTCTTATCCCATAGGTGGTATAACTGGGTCTGTCTTTAAACTTTTTCAGGAACTTCTATATTTGGGGATGGCTTTGTATGTGTGGACTGAAGTCCCATTACTAGGGAGGTAGAGGCAGGAAGATCTGTAGTTCAAAGTCATCCTTGACTACATAAAAAGTTTGAGGCTCACCTAGGCTACATAAGACCCTGTTTAAACTAGGTGCTATGGCAAATGCTTTTAGTCCCAGAGCTCGGGAGGCAGAGGCAGGTGGATCTCTATGAGTTTTGAGGCCAGCCCGATCTACACATTGAGTTCCAGGACAGTGAGGGCTGTGCAGAAAGAGACTGTCTCAGAAAACAAAACAAAACCCTGTGTTAACCTTCCCTTCCCTCCCCCAACTCTTGCCCCAGCCCCCTCAAAACATAACAACAACCTTTTTAGAAGCTGATTGGCCCTGGGAGGTTATATATTATATATGTAAGATTCTGCCATGGCTGCGTGCTTGATAGCAGATTCTGGGCAACTTCTGTAGTGCTTTTATTCTGTATGCTTGGATGAGGTTTTTTTTTTTTTTTTTTTTTGGTTTTTCGAGACAGGGTTTCTCTGTGTAGCCTGGCTGTCCTGGAACTCACTCTGTAGACCAGGCTGGCCTCGAACTCAGAAATCCGCCTGCCTCTGCCTCCAGAGTGCTGGGATTAAAGGTGTGCGCCACCACCGCCCGGCTTGGATGAGTTTTAATTTCTCTCTCTCTTTCTCTCTCTCTCCCTCCCTCCTTCCCCCCTCCCCCCCCCTATTTTTGAAACAGAGTCTTACTATAGCCCTAGTGGCCAGGAATTCACTATGTAGACCAGGCTGGCCTCAAACTCAAAGAAATCTGTCTCAGTTTTCCCAAGTGCTGGCATTAAAAATGTGCACTATACTGCCTGGGCTGATTTTTCTTTTTTTCTTTTTTTTCTTTTTGGTTTTTTTGAGACAGGGTTTCTCTGTATAGCTCTGGCTGTCCTGGAACTCACTCTGTAGACCAGGCTGGCCTTGAACTCAGAAATCCACCTGCCTCTGTTTCCCAAGTGCTGGGATTAAAGGTGTGCACCACCACTGGCAGGCCTCTGATTTTTCTTTTAAGTGCATGAAAATTCATCTTTCTTTTCAAGTGAACACACATATAATCCCAAAACTAGAGACTCTAAAGTTGAAGAGCTGGTAGTGGAGGGTAGCCTGGGCTACATTGCCTATCCTAGCTTTAAAAAATAAATAGCCAGGAGGTGGTGGCACGAGCCTTTAATCCCAGCACTTGGGAGGCAGAGGCAGGCAGATTTCTGAGTTTGAGGCTAGCCTGGTCTACAGAGTGAGTTCAGGACAGCCAGGGCTATACAGAGAAACCCTGTCTCGAAAAACCAAAAAAATAAATAAATAAATAAAAAGGCTTCCTTCCTTCCTTCTTTTCTCTCTCTCTCTCTCTCTCTCTCTTTCTTTCTTTCTTTTTCTTTCTTTTTCTTAAGACAGGGTCTTGCTCTGTATCTAGGACTTATGCACCTTATGACAGTCCTCCTGCCTCAGCCTCTTGGGTTTTTAATCACTTTTTTTGTGGGAGGGTAGTATTTCAGACAGGCTCTCATGTAGTCTAGACTGGCCTCCAATTCACTATGTTGTTGAAGATAACTTTGGATTTCTGTACCTCCTGTAACTACCTCCCAAGTGCTAGGCACATTCTGCTTTTATAGCAAAAGGAGGTTGTATGTGACTTTTATTTATAATAATGTGTGGATGAGGTTTGAGGAGACAGTTCAGACAGTGAAATACTTGTCTCAAAAGTGTGAGAATCTGAGTTTGATTCTCAGAACACACATAAAAATGCCAGGCATGATGGTGGCAAGAGAGACAGGTGGACCCCTGCAGGTCCGTGCCCATCTGATCTATCCCAGTTGTTTAACTCCAGGCCAATGAGACTTTGTGTCTCAAAGGAGGTGGACAATGTTCCCGAGGATGACACCAAGACTGTTCCCCAACCTCCACATTAACATGCACACATGTAATTAAGGCTGGAGACTCTGCTCAGGCAAGTCTCTCGAACCTGCTTTGGACCTGGTGGTCCTTACCAGGTTCTCTGCCCAGGACCAACTCTGGAGGGAAAAGGGAAAACTGGCCCATGGGCTTCTACCCAAGACTCTCTTATACCTAGGCCATGGATCCAGGACATTGAGGATGCCAATGCCAAGGAACTCTGCAATATTTCTGCAGCCAAGGCCCGGTCTTTTTTTACAGGTAAGATGCCCTGGAAAAGGTGAGCCATATTTGCTTGGAAGACAGTTCTAGGTATTTTTAGGTACAGATTTATTCCTCTAGCCCTACAGAGAAGGGTCCAGATCGTGAGTCCCTTAGTCCCAACAATCGCCCAAGTTACCATTTGGTCTTAGAGTTTCTGTTGCTGGGCAGAGACACCCTGATCACAACTCTTACAGAGTTTAATTGAGCTTAGCTTACAGTTCAGAGGTCAGTCTATTTTTATCACAGCAGGAAGCATAGCAGCATGCAGGTAGACATGGTGTTGGAAAGAGTTCTAAATGTGGATCAATGGACAGCAGGAAGAGAGAGTGTTACTGAGCCTGGCTTGGGCATCTGAAACCTCAAAGCCCAGCCCCAGTGACACACTTCAACAAGGCCACATGTTCCAATAGTGTAATTGCCTTTGAGCCTATGGGGCCATTTTCATTCAAACTAACACACTGTCATAGCTCCAGATTGCAGGAGAGTGGGGCTAAGCCTGGAGCTACTCTTGGCTTCAGCCTCTTCTACCCCACGCCTATTCTGCCCACAGGTAAACCATGTAAACAAGTCCAGATCCAACCAAACACAGTGAACACTCTGGCCTGCCCACTCCTATCAAACCTGGCTACTCGGCTCTGGCTGCACAATGGAGCCCCAGTCAATGCCTCTGCTTCCTGCCGTGTGTTACCCACTGGGGACCTGCTGCTGGTGGGCAGCCAGCAGGGGTTGGGGGTGTTCCAGTGTTGGTCTATAGAAGAAGGATTCCAGCAGCTGGTGGCCAGCTACTGCCCAGAGGTGATGGAGGATGGGGTGATGGGCCAAAACGACCAGCGTGATGGTACCCCAGTCATTATCAACACATCACGAGTGAGTGCACCGGCTGGTGGCCAGGCCAGCTGGGGTGCAGACAAGTCTTACTGGAATGAATTCCTGGTGATGTGTACTCTGTTTGCGTTTGCTATGATGCTTCTGGTTCTGTTCGTTCTCTACCGACACCGGGATGGCATGAAACTCTTCCTAAAGCAGGGTGAATGTGCCAGTGTGCATCCCAAGACTCGCCCTATAGTGCTACCACCTGAGACCCGACCGCTCAATGGTGTCGGCCCTCCTAGCACCCCGCTTGACCACCGAGGCTACCAGGCCCTGTCGGATAGCTCCCCAGGGCCCCGAGTCTTTACTGAGTCAGAGAAGAGGCCACTGAGTATCCAGGACAGCTTTGTGGAGGTGTCTCCTGTGTGTCCCCGGCCCCGAGTTCGACTGGGCTCTGAGATCCGAGACTCTGTGGTATGAGAGCTGACTTTAGATGTGGCCACCCTGACCTCAGGGGCTGTGAATGTTCACTGGAGGTCAGCTACCTCTACTTCTCACAGAACACAACCACGGTGCCCTGCCTGGGAGGCGCTAGTATCACAGCCCAGCCAGCTGGTTCCAGTGTCCGGCGGAAAAGGGGGCTGCCTCCAGGGGCCAGGGGGCCCTTGTCTGGGTGGCAGAACTCTGTTACTTAACTGAGCCCTTTAAAACTGCAACTGTGAAGCCAGAGAAAGAGGAAGGAGAGAGAGACAAGGAGGACTACAACATAGCCACTCCAATTCAGCCTGCTTGGGCTCTTGGGGACTTCTTCAAAGTGGCTTTGTGAGCTGGAGTTGGGAACCCCTCCCCCACTGGACTATTCTACCTTCCGCCTTATGCTGAGGCTGCCCTTTCTCACTGCAGAATCAGGGCCCTGCTCCAGCTTCAGCCAACCGAGGACCTATCTGTGACCGCTGACACCCTACCACCTCAGGGACCAGAGGGCTAGGCTGGCTCTGCAGCCCTCCTCACCAGACCCTGGGCTCAGTCCCAGTTCCCAGACTTCTCCAGCCTGTATCAGGCTGTGGCCTCAAAAGCAAGAGAGTGACCCCAGGGGGGTTTGTGACAGAAGACTGTTGCCTGCTGTTCTTTTCCCAGTCAGAGAACCGTGTCCCCACCCACCCGTCTTCTAATTCCAACACAGACTTGTGGATCCTCTGTTCCCTGTCGTAGCTCACCATGCCCTTGCCCATCACTTTAAGGGATACTGACACTGCCCATCACAAGGACCCTGAATTTACATGGGTTTTATATTTTTTTTTAATAAGATGCACTTTACTTTCTTTTTTAAATAAAATCTGACAAATTATAGTTAATTGTGGCCCAGATTTCACTTAGTATATATGTTATATGAATGCATGTGTATACATGGAGACCAGAGGCTCAACTTGCTTTATGTGTATGTGATGTGCATATTGCCTTGTTAAACAGGGTCTCATTAGCTGGAAGTTCATCCTGTCTCTGCCTCTGCCTCCCCAGCATTGGGACTTAAGGACTGAGGTCCCCATCTTGTGAGGCAGGTACTTGACTCAGGGAAGTGTCTCCCTAGCCTGGTGCTGCTTTTGGGTTTTATCTTTCTGGGGTTTCCCAGCCTTTCTCTAAAGTCTGACTGATGTTACCTGGTAGAGTGTGAGGTCTTAGCAGGATGAATCCCTTTCCTCTGTACCCAGTTCAGGGCACAGGACATGACTTTTTGTTACTCTCTAGTGTTTTAAGTTTTCAGATGATATGGGAAAACTGTTTTCTTTGGTGAGCCATTCTGTAAGTTCTCACACATGTGGAAATGAACTTGAGTGTCTCCAAAGTGGCCGTGATAAGAGGCGCGCCTACATGTCTAGTCCTGCTGCTGCTGTCATACAAGGAAGTCAAACATTTCTAAACCTTTATTACCAATTAGTAAATACAGTGATGACAACAGAGGTGACAAAGGGGAGGGTCCTCCCCTGCCAGGGGGCCAGACTCTGCAGCGCCCTCTCCAGGCTGGGCCGGCACTGGCCCTGACACTGCAGGCATAACCTTGGCCACATCTCAGCAGTGGAAAGGTCTGGGACAGGATGTTGGTACTCAGAAGCCATCACAGGACAATCTTAAAGGAGCTGCAGGAGAGAAGAGTGAGTTGGGTTTGGCGCTAGGGATCAAACCCAGGGCCTGACACGTGTTAAACATGTACACTCTACCACTGTGCTATACCCCCAGCCCAAGTTGGGTTTTCTGATAGAAGGGAGTGGTACAGCCCTGACTAACCATACTCACTTCTCTCCTGTGACTTTTTTTTGTCTCCCTGAAACAAGTTCTGGGTGGCATTATACCTAGCTAGCCTTGTACATGCAACAAGCCTGCCTTTGCCTTCTGTGTGCTGGGCAGTATAGACCTGTACCACCACAGCCAAAGATTCTTTTTTTTTTTTTTTTTCAAGAGAGTTTCTCTGTATATCCCTGGCTGTCCTGGAACTCACTCTGTAGACCAGGCTGGCCTTGAACTCAGAAATCCGCCTGACTCTGCCTCCCAAGTGTTGGGATTAAAGGCGTGCGCCACCACTGCCTGGCACAGCCAAAGATTCTTGTTTGAGGAGCTGGACATGTAGATCAGTACAGTGCTTGCATAATAGGTTTGAAACTGTGTTCAATTCTTGGTACCACAAAAGTAGACATCCTTGCACTCAGGAGGTAAAGGAAGGGGAACCAGAAGTTCAAAAGTCTAGGCTGGGTGTGGTGGTGCACTCTTTTAATACCAGTTATGGGCAGGCAGAGGCAGTGGAATTTAAGGTTAGTCTCGGCAACATGAAATTCTGTCTCAAAAAAACAAAAATAGAGTGGGCTGGGTCCCCTGTGTCCCTTCTGAAAGAACATCCTGAACCATCCCTCTAATACCATCCCAGAGTAGGTGGATACTCAGAATGCAGGAACTCCTGTCACACCTGGCAAAGTCTGGTGAGCGAGAGATGACGTGCTGGAACTCGGAGAGATTGATTGTCCCATCCCTGTCAATGTCTGACTCTTCCAGGATCTGGGGAAGGGAAGGCTTTGGGCTTCAGCTCCAACGCTTCCCGCCCAACACCCCCAGCCTAGCTAGAAATCTCAGCTCACATTGTCGATGAGCTGCTTCATCTCAGAAGCACTGAGCCGAGTGTCCTCGCCCTCTCCCGTGAGGCAATTCACCAGCCGGCTCAGGTCTTCTCTGTCCAGGGTTCCATCATCATCAAAGTCTAGGCAGCAGACATAGGGATCGACCAGGACATGCTCAAGAGGCAGTCCACAGGCACGCACCTGCCCTCATTTCCTGTGTGGGAAGGAGTGGGGTCCAGCAGTTCTCACAGTGCTTACCAAAGATGCGGAAGGCATAGTGTGACTTGATGTCTGGGGTTGCTGTGTCACTGAAGACGCTCAGGAGGTCCAGGAAGTCCTCAAAGCTCAGGCTGTCTCTGGTAGGCGACGTGGAGAACACCGTGCAGATTCGCTCCTTAAAGGGGTTAGCCTATGTAATAGAGCCTTCCATGACCATCACAGGGCATGGCCTGGGGTACATACTCAGCCGGCTCAACAGAGGCGGGGTCTCATAAACCCAGGTTGGCCTCCTGCCTCTACTGTCCAGGTGCTAGGTTACAGGTGTGCACCACCGTGCCTCATTCCCTTCTGGAAACGTGAGGACGCTCATTACAGTAGCGGCACTATGGAGTTCAGGCTCGGAGAATCTTTGAGGCCAGGACATGAAGGACACTGGAGGGACCACTAAGCCAGCCAGGGGCAGGGGTGCTCCCTGGGAGCCTAACTCACATCACAAGTACAGTCATAGCAGGAAGAGGGAGGCCTGCTAAGCAAAGCAACAAGAGGAGCTGATTATTATAATTGGGCATGTGCACATGTGAGCACATGACACTCACTATACACATGTGGAAATCAGGAGTAACTTTTTTTTTTCAAGACAGGGTTTCTCTGTATAGCTCTGGCTGTCCGGGAACTCTCTCTATAGACCTTGAACTCAGAAATCCACCTGCCTCTGCCTCACAAGTGCTGCGATTAAAAGCATGCGCCACCACTGCCCAGCAAGAGTAACTTTTCATAGACAAGTTTTCTTCTCCTACCATGGGTCCCAGAGATCAAACTTAGGTCCTCGGGATTACAAGGCAAGTGTTTTGTTTTTGAAATTTCAAGACAAGGTTTCTCTATAAAGGACTATAGAGTCTGGCTCTACAGACCAGGCTGGCCTCAAACTCAGAGATCCACCTGCTTCTGCCTCCCAAGTGCTGGGATTAAAGACAAAAGGCATGCACAACTACCCCCGGGCAAAAGGCCAGGCTTCCCTGGCTGACTTAGTGGTCTCTCTAGTGTCCTCCAGGACCTGGCCGCAAAGGTTCTCCGAGCCTGAACTCCATAGTGCCGCTACTGTAATGAGCTTCCTCATGTTTTCAGAAGGTGCACACCTGTAATCTACTTGGCTGGACCAAGATGGTCACTTTTAAAAATGCTTAACTGAGTGATTATTTTATTACACAGGCTCTTTGCATAGAAATTGCAGACAAATGTTATGATGCATGCTTTTAATTCTAGCACTGAGGAGGCAAAGGCAGGTGTATCTAAGAGTTCAAGGAGAGCCTAGTCTACATAGCAAGTTCCAGCCAGGACAGCCAGGACTCCATAATGAGACCCTATCTCAAAATAACAATTATAGGAGCTGGAGAGATGGCTCAGTGGTTAAGAATACCGACTGTTCTTCTGAAGTTCCTGAGTTCAAATCCCAGCAACCACATGGTGGCTCACAACCATCTACAACAAGATCTGACGCCCTCTTCTGGCATGTCTGAAGACAGCTACAGTGTACTTACATATAATAAATAAATAAATCTTTAAAAAAAAAATAACAATTATAAACTCCACAATGGTGGCACATACCTTTACTCTCAGGCAGATCTTTGAGTTTGAGGCAGCCTGGTCTACAAAGCAAGTTTCAGGACAGGTAGGGATACACATAAAGAAACCCTATCTTGGAAACAACAACAACAATAACAACAACGATAATAATAATTATTATTCATAACAAGCTAGGCACGGTGATGCACACATATAATCGTGGTGCTCACAAGGCAGGGAAAGGAGGACTGAAGCAAGTTCAAGGTCAGTCAAAGCTGCGTAGTAAAAGCCGTATCAGAAAAAGAAAGTGGTAGGTTAGCTCAGCCAGGATAAGTGCTTGCCATATAAACAAAAAGGCCTGCATTCAATCCTCAGAACTACTGGGCTGAAGAGATGGCTCAGTGACTACAAGCCCACACTGCTCTTGCAGAGCACCCTCATTCAGTTCCTGGCACCTGTGAGGAGCAGCTCACAACCCCGTATAACCCCAGCACCAGGGGGTGCCTTCTGTACTCCACAGGCACCAGCACTTACATCTGTACCCATCCAACACAATTACATGTCATCATCTTCAAAATAAAACCCCAGGGTTTGGTGTCATGTGCTTACAATCAATGGGAAGGGTTAGGGAATGTAAGCAGAGAGGGTGGAGAAAGTGGGGAGAGGACTGAACCTTGAGCTCTGGAAGGCTGAGGATCTGCTCAAACGATACTCGGGTGTGCAGTGACTCCTCCACGGTCCGATGCTCTGGGGGAAGCAACTCGCAAAAGCGTCTGTGGGCTCTGGCAGAGAGAGGGGAACTTATTGGTGGCCTCAAGCAGTTAGTTTCCCTGTATCTACTACATCCCCACTCTTCGGTTGGAATGCCCTATAAGCTAGCTGTGAAACTAAGTTGCACATCCAGGATTTCCAGTCATTGGGCAACCTTCAGCCAAGGAGAGCTAAGTCACTGAACAGTAGAGGCTTGGGGGTCCCTTCTTGGGGTAGGTATTTACAGAGAAGAACTTAATCTGTGTCTGTAGACACAGTCTGTATCTGAAGGGTCTCTGGCTAGCTCCAGCTTGGCAAGCATGGCTCTGGCAGGCCTTGCTCCCTCTGCAAGGCCCAATTCCTTCTACCTAGCTACAAACCTGTATTCCTAAAGCTAGCCCCCAAGGTCTAGTCCCTTATTTGGCCACTTTCTCCTCCTGAGGCTGACTACCAAGGTCCAGCTATCAAAGTATTCAAGTCCAGCAATCAAAAGCCCCCTTTGGCCCACCCAATTAAAATTAAACACCTCAGCCAGTCGTGGTGGCACACGCCTTTAATCCTAGCACTTGGGAGGCAGAGGCAGGCGGATTTCTGAGTTCGAGGCCAGCCTGGTCTACAGAGTGAGTTCCATCCAGGACAGCCAGGGCTACACAGAGAAACCCTGTCTCGAAAAAACAACAACAACAAAAACAAAAAACAACAAAAAAAAATTAAACACCTCATCCTAACACAGGGTTTCCCCTTTATCTTTATAAACTGCCATCTTCCTATGAGCCATGTCTGTCTCTATCCAGAGGCAGTCCTTTGTCCCAATGTAGGACAAATATCCCTTCCCCCTTTCCCTTGTTCCCTTCCCCTTCTTCCTGTCCTCTGTCTCCTGTCCTCTTCTTCCTCCAGTTCTGTCTTCCAGTCCTCTTCTTCCTGTCCTTTGTGTCTTATCCCTGCCCTCTGTCCCTCTAAGGCAGACACATCTCCTTCATGCTAAGAACTTGGTCTTGAGGGTCCTGAGCCCCTACTTTCCCTTTCAGTATCAGGCATTCTTTGTAACAGTTCTGGCAGGAAAAAAAAGATACTCTAGAGACATTTGTGCCCTTCCCTTTGGCTGTCGGACTACAGAAACAATGTCCCTGAGAAATTGGAATTCCCCACTAATCTCCTGTTGAGAGAAAGATAAAGCCTGTCATCTGCTAAGGAGGAAATGTCTACCAGGAAGAGATTTCACACAGTTCTGGTCACTGGTCAGATCACCTTTCATGAGACTAGAGCTGAGACAAGGATGGTGAGACTACATGTTGACCAGGCTGTTGCTTCATTACACAGACCGCTTGCCCTGCATTTAAATGTAAACCTCACGTCAGCTGGACATGAAGACTGACGGAGAGATTGAGGGGAAGGGCGGTCACCTCTCTCTGTTCCTTTTTCCCACTGTGGCCACCCTGGATACATTTCATGTCTCTACTTTTCAATATTGTCCCTAGCTAGCTAGCTAGGACTGCCTGTGTGGACCAAGTACCTGGACTCTAACATTACAGTAACAAAAACACATGTCACCTTCTCTCCAGGAACTCCTCTTAGCCATCACCTCTTTTCCAATGGAATTTCATTGCCATGGGGCAACTAGGAACCTCCTAACTCAAGTGCCCTGGTCAACAAATCACTTACAGTGTGCTTTATAGTCAAGTTACCAGAACACTCTGAACCTGGTTTCTTGATCTGTAACCTCCTCCTGAAGACTTAAGTAATGTGGGAATCACTCTGAAGATCCTGGGCAGGGTAAGGGCTCAGTAAACGTTAACGGTTACTAAATTAAACAGGTAAAGTTGGGATTAGAAAGAGCTATGCTCAAAGACATCTTGTTTTTGCCAGAGGGCAAAGTCCGCATAGAGCCACAGCAGTTCCTTTGAGAAGAGAGCAGGAAGCTCGGCAGTGAGAAGGCTGAGGAGGCTAGCGCAGAACTTTTCCAGGACTCACAGAAGTGTTTGTGTAGTGCAAAGGTGAGGCACGGGCGCGGGCGGGACTTGCACTCTGGGCCTCTGATTCCAGATCCAGTGATCCTGACATCCCTGAAGCACGGCCCCACCCCTCGGAGGTGAGGCGTCCAGGTCGTACCCCGCTAGAAAAGCACCCCCAAAGCCCTCCCCCGGCAATCCCGAGTTGGAGAACGGGGGTCAGGGCAGCACTCACAGGAGGATCTCCTGCTTGGTCAGGAACGTCAGGTCCT
>JADRCC010578382.1:0-15212 GCA_019843855.1 Hylomyscus alleni
GAAGAGGCAGGACCTTGCCTGGGCCTAGCTGCCTGTGAGTCCTGCCAAAGCCACCCACACCTGCCCAGTTATCTGGTGCCCTGATGCCCTTGCCTTGAGAAGCAGCTCTCCCACCATCCCAGGACCTACTAATCCATAGACCTTCCATGGTACTTACCTCTGTTCCCTTGAGTGCCCCAGGGTAAGGCAGGACCCAGAGCCATCCCTGAGGGCAGCTGTTGAAAACAGCTAATGGCATCTCCAGAGCCAACACCCAGTTTCTCCCTTGTCTGTTTCAATCTTTTAAGCCCCTGCTGGATGCCAGGCTTGCTCTCAGAGACCAAAAGGTCAAAGGTAAGCCAGTGGAAGCTAGAGACTTCAACCATCTTCTCTCTGGGCTGGGGGGCCAGGGTGGAGGTCGGGGAGTAGGAGAACAAAACTACACTGTTTTAAATATTCTTCCCTCCCCATTCAAAAAGCCCCCAGTGTAACATCACTAGACACTAAGCGGGTTCACAGAGCTGTCGGTGAGTCTCCACCACCAGCTACAATAGGCACAAATAGCCTATAAGCTCAGATAATTGAAAAGTGTAGCAAGTTAGAAGATGATGTTTCCAGTGTGTATAAATATACCTAATTATAAGTTTATGTAACTTAATTATTAACAGTAGCTGTGTTTAACAACCCTCACAAAATTCCTGAAAACAATTCTCAGCTCTCAGGTTCACACAAGCTGGCACAGCCCCCTGCAGGAAACTGAGGAAGACCGCCCACTCAAGCTAGGGTGGTCAGTCAGGAGACAAAGAAGGCTTCCTGGAGGAAATGATGCTACGGCGCTGAAGTGAGACTCTAAGTACTCCAGAGAGGGGACAGGGAGTATGCCAAGCTTGTGGGGAGAGCTGGCAGGAGAGGAGAGAGCATGGCATAGAACAGAAACCAGAGTTGTGAGACTCGCTCGCTCGCTCTCTCTCTGGCTCAGAGGACATCTGGGTTCCGCCCTGGTTCTGCTACTAATGCTGTCGCTTTGGCCAAGTCCCCACTCTTCTCCCAGCGTCTCCCCTCTGTCATACTGGGACCAGAAGCCAGATGGTCTCCAGGCCTGTGGGGGTGTCTAGAGCCCCCAGAGATCTGTGGAGGGGCCTGGTGTCTGGATCATGATGCTCATAGTAGGCATCTGGCCCACGGTAAACCCTCGGTAGCCAAATCTCTCCTCTCCCTCAGCCAGTTCCCCCAGGTGATCACCGAAACTCCTGGCTTAGCTGTTGGTTTGTAACTATAATTACAGTCATTTCTAGAGCGCTTTGCTGCCTCCCCTAATTACCAAGCCCATGAGATTCCAATTACACATCTAAAGAAACATGTCAGGAGCCCCTCCCAGGGGCCATCCGGGAGTGCAGCCCCCAGGCCAGCTGGGATGTTGCAGGAGCCCTCCCTCTGTCACTCCTTCCGTGCCAACCAAGCTGGAAGTCTTCAGCCCACCCAAGGCCAGCCTGGGGTGGATATGGGATGAAGGAGCCAGATAAAGCACCCCAGGAGGAAGGCTTGCATCTAGAAAGGAAAGAGGCCTCTCCTGGCCAAGTGGAAAGGCTCTGCCCACGCAGTAGGTGAGTCTCCAAGAGCTGGGGTCACCACCAGGATGCACCTGGGTAAAGCTTAGGAAGTAGCCTCTGCTCATGAGTCTGTTATCCCCACCTACCGCATGCATAGGGCACTTACCCTACAGAGAGGTTGGGTTGCTCTCACCCGCTGGAGGAGGGGCTCAATATCCTCAGGACTCTGTTTGGGAGATGCCCTCCTCCACACACACATCAAAACAAGCCTCCCCCAGGGTGTGCTAACACATGCCTTTAATCCTAGCACTCAGAAGGCAGAAGCAGACAGATCTCTGTGAGTTTGAGGCCAGCTTTGTCCATATAGCTACTTTCAGGCCAGTCAGGGATGCAAGTTAGACCCTGTGTCAAATTTTTAAAAAGAAAGGAAAGGGCCGGGTGGTGGTGGCAGCGGCGGCGCACGCCTTTAATCTCAGCACTTGGGAGGCAGAGGCAGGTGGATTTCTGAATTCGAGGCCTGCCTGGTCTACAGCGTGAGTTCCAGGACAGCCAGGGCTATACAGAGAAACCCTGTCTCAAAAAACAAAAACCAAAAACCAAAAAAACAACAAAAACAAACAAACAAACAAAAACAAAACAAAAAGAAAGGAAAGGAATGGAAAAGAAAGGAAAGGAAAAGAAAGGAAGGGTTGGGAAGGGAAGGGGAGGGGAAGGGAGGGGAAGGGAAGGGAAGGGAAGGGAAGGGAAGGGAAGGGAAACTACGCATCCCTCTGTATAGCTTCTACCCACAGGTTCACCTCGATTCTCTGGCACCCACTTCCCTGTGTCTGGGTGTGGTTCTCCCTGTCTGGACCCCGCCAATGCCTACCCACTCTGTACTTCTAATCTTGATCAGTGGCTTCTCCCTGCACGTTTCCAGGGTACCCAGCTCATAGCTCCTTAGCCTCTTAAACATAGCCACATACACAGCCCTCTACCCCTCCTCCCATGGCCCATGCAGCATGGGCAGCCCCAGACTCCCATCATGCAGGCTCAAACCCTCCAGCATTCTCTGCCCTGCCCCACTAAGCCTGAAACCCAACCTCAGCACTCCTCCCAAGCCCCATCCAAGCCCCATCTCTCTACTCCCCCAGACCTCTGTTAGAAGTCTGTATGTGTCTGACACCCTGCCTCGCCACAGGCCCTGAAAGGTCCTATAGTGTGGAGGTTGGACTAGCTCCAGTAGACTCCACCCCTGCTCCTCCACTCATTCACTGTGTGGCTTTGAGGAAGTTTAACCTCTCTGCTTTTTTGTCTTAATTGGAGTACCTATTGCCTGGGTTGCCTTAAAAAATTCAAGGTTGGACTGGTGAGATGGCTCAGCGGATAAGAGCACTGACTGCTCTTCCAAAGGTCCTGAGTTCGGATCCCAGCAACAACATGGTGGCTCACAACCACCCGTAATGAGATCAGACGCCCTCTTCTGTTGCGTCTGAAGACAGCTACAGTGAATTACGCTGGAGCGAGCGGGGCCGGAGCTCAATTCCGAGCAGCCACAAGATGGTTCACGGCCATCTGTACAACTATAGTGTACTCATACACATAAAATAAATAAATAAATCTTAAAAAAAATTCAAGGTGGCTGATGGGGACTGGAGAAGGGGATATAATGAAGTAGAAAGGGACCCAGGAGCCTAAGACTATTAGTATTGGTTGGGGCCTAAGATTGTCACCTGAGATAGGTGGTGAACCCTTAGGGTAAAGTCTAAAGTCTTTACACCTGTGCCCCTTAGACAGTCCCAGGAGAAATTTACAGAGACAGCCCAATCTACCTTTGGGTACTGGAAGTCTGGCCTACATAGTCAGTGGTACCATTAGATAGTAAAAAACAAAAACAAAAACAAAAACAAAAATACACCAGACAGGATCTTCTCTCCTCACCAGACTCTGGGCCTCTCTCACCACCCAGGGCCAGGGGAGCCACCTGACTTTCAACCTGTACCCAAAAGTCTGGAGCAGGATCTAGGAGAGGGCTTGTACTGGTTAGTTTTGTTTTGTTTTGTTTTGGTCAACCTGACACAAGCCGGAACCCTGGGATGGGGGAGCATCAGATGAGGAATTGCATCCATCAAATTGACCTGTAGGAAAGTCTGTAGAGCGTTTTTTTTTTTTTTTCTGCTTAATGATCAGTGTAGGAGGACCCAGCCCACTGTGAGCAGGGCCGGCCCTGGGCAGGTGGTGCCTGGAGACATAAGAAAGCAAACGGAGCAAAGCAGGGGGAGCAAGCCAATAAATAGTGCTCTCCCATGGATCCTGCCTCTGCTCCTGCTTGAGTTCCTGCCCCGACCTCTCCCTCACTGATGTGGAAGAGTAAACCAAAAAAAAAAAAAACCTTTCCTCCCCCAAGTTGCTTCTGGTCGCGGTGTTTCATCACAGCAACAGAAAGCAAGCCTGGCAGGAGTCCAGGCTGGCCTCTGAAGCAGCCTCCAGCACTCCGCTCGGCTCTTCTCTGACCCACATCCTCCACCTGCAGAGCTCTTTACAAAGTCTATCATCAGTCAGTCTAATCACCAAGCAAGCTCTAGGCACTGATTATCCCATTTTATGGAGGGCAAGCTAAGCTAGCCATGGTCCTTCCTGTCCCCTTCTGCAGCCTCCACAGGGCCTTCATGGGAGCCCAGGTCTTCTCTCTTGAACGAGTCAGCAGCTGGCCCTGGGCAGACCCAGCAGGTTATAACAGAACATCTTGACTGTGATCTCTCTAGGTGGCCAGTAGGGGGCACTGCTGCCCCCCAGAAAGGCCACACTCGAGTTCTGGCCATCTGCCTACGGTCCCAGGACATAAGGCAGGGGTAACAAAAGGGGTTTGGCCTTTCTAACCTGAACACAAAAGAAAAAAAAAAAAGCCCTCACTCTCTTCTTGTGTTGTGTGTCCACCAGCTGAGAGAACATTCTAGAAATGCACCCAACTCTATCCCAACTCTGCTCTCAGGAGATGGCAAAGACTAAGGAAGAGAACGCGTCCAGGCCATAGCTGCATAGAAAGTCAACTTGCAATAGAAGTAGGCCTAAGTAGGAAACCCCAGAGACTGACTGCATGCTAAAAGTCCTCATGCAGTCACATTGGGGTGGAGAGTGATGGTCCAACTGCCATGGGGAGAAAGGCGTGCCTCAGCCCCCAGGACAGGAAATGGGATGAAGGTGAGAAGGGCCAGTCAGGAGAGCTCCAGGAATAGAGATGACCCTCTTGGGCTCTGCGAAGAGACTGTTGGGTGACCTGGCCCCACAGTAGCAGGTTAGGCAAGACAGAAGGGTAGGGAGACTAAAAACAAGAGATCAAAAGGATCCCATAGTCTAAGGCTCTACCTCATCTACTTGGCCAAGTCCTTACTCCCCTACCTGACAGAATGGACCAACAGGCCTCTGATGAGTCCCTTTTGTACCCCAGCCTTATCGTGACCTGGGACCTGAGGCAGGTGACTAGAACCTGCCTTGTTGTGGCCACTCGTGGGGCAGAACCTCTCGATACTAGCCACCTACAGAGGCCCTAGTCTGAGCTGATTTATCATACTCTATCTGGTCAGCCCAGGACCAGCTGCTAGGCCCCTTCATGGGAGAAGGCTGCAGAGGGGAAGGACCATGGCTGGTTCAGCTTGCCTGTCTGAGGGCCCCTTCACCATTATGGCCTCCCTAGTTGCCACTGAAGCTACCACAGCCAGGTAATTTTAGTGAAACCCCACCGAAGCCAGCAGCCTCCCCCTCGAGTTCTCCACTGGGGCGGGGGCGGGGGGGGGGGAGAGTCACAGCAGACATGGAAGAGATAGGACCATACTAGGGAAAGGGTAGCGCTTGCTTGACTGGCACTAGGCGGAGGGATGGATGACTCACTCGCACGACCAAATGATGATGACGATTTCCTCTGGAGCAGCAGAAACCAGACAAGGGGCAGGCGTGCCGTCTTGTGACTCAGCAGCGATGAGTGTGACCCTCCTACCACCCCATGCCAATGTTGACACTTAATCGGTGCCCCATTGCTCTCAATTTCACAGTTAAAACACCTCACCCTCCACATCACCTCCACCCTCGCCCTGCTTCAACGCTATGTTCCTTGGCTCAACCCACAGGAAGAGCTGCAAATGGGAAGTTGCTTTCTTTTGGGGTACCACGTGACAGTAAAGTCAGGGATCCCAGCCTCTTCCGGCCCCTCCGCTCCCATCCCTCTCCGCAGCCCTTTGCTCCTGACCCTTCTTCTACTCAGGATCCCTCATTCCCAACCTTACCTTGTCTAGTTATCATTAGTCATCATTCACGTTTTGACCTATGTCACCCCTCTAAGGAGCTATCTCTGGCCTTCCCTCTCCGTCATCCTCACAACATGCTTCCTGGCACCCCTCTCTGTAGTCAGACCAAGACTTCAGTTGTATAAAATGGTGCCTGTTCTTTCCCACTGGATCTGAAGGGCCAGGCAAGCAAGAACCAGGTCCTGGCTTGGTTTGCCCCACTATCTCCACAGCAGGAGACACAGTGCCAGGGGCACAGTACATACTCAATAAACAGCACAGAAAGAATAGGTTCTCCAGTTAGCTGGATGCCTCATGGTAACTCCTCTCTGTAGCTATTCTCATCTCCTTCCTGAAAAGCTTCCTGATGACTGGACGCTATGGTGGAGACCAAGCACATGGCCCATGATCGAGACAAGACAGACTTGTATATAAATTCATCTCAGGTTCCGGGATAGCTTTAGTAATACCAATTGTTCTAACAACACATGACTCAGAGGAATCCAGTCCCCGAACTCACTCCAGTCAGGAGGAAGTCTCCTTCCTCTTCCATCTCAAATTTGATGACAGTTCCGTCTCAGGGCCTATGACTCTCAGGGATGATCTAACTGCCTAACTGTCCAGAGAGGTCAGGGCCCATCCAGGGTCACACAGCAGAACAGTCATAGAGCCATACCAAGGATCCAGGGCACCAACTCCTACCCAGGGTTCTCCCTGTGCTATAATAAATGAGACTATTTTTAGAAAGCTAATTAGCAAGTCAAATATGACTCCTGCTAAAAATAATGCCACCTTTATGCTTTTCAGAGTCTCTGCATCACCTCATTTGCTCTTGCAATGAGGGAATGGGCGGGGCAGCCAGGCAGGTGGGGATCTCATCAGAAAGGTGCAGTCCCTAGAGAGGAAGTGTCTGGTCCTCAGACAGGGAGCCTATCCTTCCAGATTTGCCTGCCGGAGGCTGCTCTAGCTTCAAACTGCCTTCTCCCAGCTCCTAGACCCCCCAGCAGGCTTGAAGCCTGGTATCCACTGGTCCTTCTCCTGGGTAAAGTCCTCATCCACACAGTGGAGAGAGTCTACAGTGGGAGGCATGGACTGCTACGATGTAGCCTGAGTCACTCCTTAGTTGGGAACCCTTGTTCACCATTAACCCAGGATCTGATACAGGTCACATACAGCTACTAGTCCTGCACCCCCACTTCCTTGCTTGCCTCTTTTCTATCACAGAGGCAGCACCAGGCAAGGCTAGACAGATTGACATGAGGTCAGAGCCTCCATTCCTTCCTGAGCCTCCAACTGGGACACAGCTGGGCTGGTCCTGCAGGGAAATGGCAGCGTGGGGAGGGATGGCCTGCCTCTGACAGAGGATGTGGCTGAGCCCCTGTTTCTCCACAAGCAGTTCACACACAGGCCAGAGTACCATGAACTGTTTCCCAGCCCCATGCAAGAATGGACTGAGCCCCCATGGGGTGAATAAGATCCAGAGGGCCCCCCCCTCAGTTCCCTGAGGTCTCAACTCAGAACAACTGATTATGACGAGTCCTTCACTGAGACGCAGGCTGAGCTCTTTGTAGTCAGGAGGACTACTCGGAGCAGGTGATGCTGGGGCAATGAGGAAGAAAACGGGCCCAGAGACAAGCAGTAGGTGCAGTGGGTGGAGGGACTGAGGACCCATGGATTCCTCTCACAAGTCCATCCACCCTGTGCCTCACCTCAAGCATGGGGCCAGCTAGTTAGGAAGGATCTGGGCTCCATGGTCTTATGGTCGATACTCACTGTTACCTAATCACGTTACTCATAGTTGATTTTGAATTTGATATGATCACATACACATATGGTGGCTCTGCTTCATCCAAGAGTTCCTGTACTGCCAAGTCTAACCAGGACAGGTAGTTTGACAGGAAGGGGACAAGGGCTTAGATACACTAATGAAGAGAAAGGAAGGAGAGGGACCACCTAAGGCAGTATGGGACCGTGAAAAGCAGTCTGTGTTCTAGGTTGAGTGAGGCTTACTTCCAGCGACCCAGTAGGAGTTTCTACAAAGGACGGAACAAAGCCACACTCCCAGACACAGATGACTGACTCCCCAAGTCCTGTGATAGATAGCCTGTGCTATCTATCACGTGGACAATGCCCCAAGCTCCCAGCATTCTGGCTGGACTCCACCCCCAGTCAACTGACCACAGCCAGGTATGCCCCACCCCACGGTTACCTGAGAACAGGCAGGTAACCCAGCCATATAGGGGGTGGTTTTCCCCTCCCCTCCCCTCTTTCTCTCTATCTCTCTTCTCTCTTAACCTCTTACTCTTGTCTTAACTCTCCCTTCCCTCTTCTCTCTATGTGACCATGACTGGCCTCTACTTTCCTATCTCTTCTCTCTCCTTTCTATAATAAAACATCTTATGACCATGCATTGCCTCCTTTCAACTAGACATGCCACCGTGTTGGCCCAGCATTTGCAGCCACGTGCCTGCCCCCGCCCACTCATGCCCAAACCACTGGGTGGCCACTTCCTTCCCCCACCCCATCTCTCCCTTCAGCCCCAGGGCAGACTGAGCTGCTCTGGGGCCCCCAATTCGTTCTCAGCTCCTCTCAGTGGACTCTGTGAGGCCCAAGGAGCCCCCTGCAGCTGTCCCCCCCGACTCTCTGAGGACTGGGATCCAGATACCCACCTGGCAGAGTAAGGCATGCGGACAGTCACCCATGTCTGCTGCCCAGAGTACAGGACCTCTGGCAGGACGCGGGTCATCCTCTCCAATCCCTTTCGTTTCCCCACCAACTGGTGGTGCCTGGTGTCCAGCACTGCCCCCAGCAACAGAGCGTGCCACCTGGTTCTCCACCTGTGGTGCGGGTGCCCAGTGTGGCAGGGAACGTGGGCACCCAACAGGCAGGACCTCTCCCAGGAAAGTCACATATGTCTGGGAGATACTTCTCCTGCAGGCTTGGATGGGCACCCTGCCTCTCAACCAGTTCCCCACTCAGCTAGCCACGACCTCCTGCAAGAATCATGTCTGCTGCTAGCCATGTCTGCAACACCACCATATATCCAAAACTTGGGGTGGGGTAGGGCTGGGGGTAGGCATGTGGGGAGAGGAGGGGGCCATGAAATGCCGATACTACAAGAACAAGACCATCAGTTTGCAAAGAACAGCTGGGAAGAGACTTGTATTAGAGTCAATCCCGAGGTGGCATCCAGCTATGTGAGCTCTCTGTCCCTAGTTCTCAGCTCAGCAGGTTCCTGATTACATATTTGGACTGCCCAAGGCCCTGTGTGGGCATAGCTCAGAACCTGCAACATTCTAGAGAATGCCTGTCAGGCATTAGAATAGAATAGACCACACGTCCTTAGCACCCGCACCCGCTACCTTCCTGTCATTCCCGCAGTAAAGACAGAAGGGACCCTAACAGGGAAGTCCTGAAAGATTGAGCCAAGAGGTGGCAGCACGCAGAGAAGAGCTGCTGACACCTGGTGCCCTTGTGGCAGATGTTGTGCCCCCCATGGCAGGAGGTAGCAGTGGCGGGGGAGCAGGTGTGGGAGCCCTGACATTGGCCTGTCACACAGCATCAGGGAAGGAGCTGTCAGTGCTGGGTGAGGCTTGGGAGCCTCGGGGAAGCTGCAGCTTTTCAGCTGAGTGAGCGAGAAACACTGGCTAAAGTGGAGTTGGTGTCCCACTTTCTGGGCACAAGTTGGGGAGGGCTGCCCACTGCCTGCAGGGTCCGAGTGAAGCACCTCTGCACTGAGATGTACACACAACCAGATGAGGCCAGGCCAGTATATGTGCTGGCTGAGACCAATGTCCTAAACAGATAGGGGATGGGGGCTATAGCCCCCCCTCTTTTACATGAGGAGAAGGAGGCATGCTGGGTAGAGAAGGAGGGCTGGCACTAGGGAGAAGCCCCAATATGGGTGAAAGGGAGAAGGCCATGCACCTCAGTTGTAGGTTCAGCCAAGTATGGTGGTTCCAGTAGTTCGTAGATGCTTCAAATACAGGGTTCAGGCAGAGGAAGGCCATCCGCATCGGAGTGGGAGAGCCTAGACTAGGGTAGTACAGCTCTTGAATCCAGCCAAGCAACAAGACCCTCTGGATTCTAGATTCTAGAGACGGTCACTCTAGCCTCCTCCAGAGTCACCCGGTCAATAGGGCCAAACCTCCCTGTCTAAAAAGGCCCCTAAGTTTCACCATGTGGTCTGTATAGGTCTCTTCTCTGAGCTAGGAGGTAGCCAACAGCCGGGGGTGCTGAGTACGGGATGCCCTGCAGAAGAATAGCATGGATCAGCGACATGTGTCAGTCGAGGTTATGCTTAGGGGAGGAATGGGCACCTGCCTCATGACACTGCCTCTTTTCAGGACTGTACTCCAGGAGTCCACGACTGCTAAATGGGACCTGCCTGCCGGGTTGACATGAGGGTGTAACTTACTAGTCTGTGCGCTTGTCAGTGTAGGCGGAGAGCGCATGCTCTATTTAGCAGTGTGTTGGCTTGGTGTACAACTTTTAAGCATCTAGACATATGGCGTGTGGAGTTTCCATTTTTGCTTCTATCCCAGAAAAGGTTAGAAGTAGGAGTTCAAGAGAACCCTGGGATGGGGACCCAGGGAGGTGCTTAGAAAACCCCTGCTGCCCAGTAGAGAGCACACCCGAAACTGAGCTGAGCTAGGCAGAACTGACAAACCAGGGGCTCCAGGCTGCTGGTGTTGCCCCTGGTACCGGGTAGAGGGTCTCAGCAGGCATGAGTGCAAAAGGTGATCAAAGGCGAGCCAGACAGAGGGGCTGCTGCACTAGCTTCCCTCTCAAACATGGACAAGCCACAGAGAGACTTGAATATGTAGCTCGGAGTTGCAAAGCCTTCTGCAGACACTGGGCAGTCCCTAGTGATGCTATGGCAGATCTACGAGCCCTCCTTTGAGGCCTATCCACCTGTACACACAGCTAGGGCATTTTGGTCCCTTATTTGGGCTTCCTCCACTGCCAACCTCGCCTCTTGCTTTTCTCCTTGCCAGCTCCCCTCACATGGAGGATACTACTAATGTCAGCACCTCCCCAGCCTCAACTCCTTTCTCCTAGGAACCTCCCTCCCAATCCCACATTCCATGGAGCCAGGACACGCACCTCAGATTCAGTTCTAGGCTGGATCCACTCCTCAAACCTCACAGAGCCCTTGTTTCAAATTCCTCACTACCGTAGATCCCCTGGGTGATTACACACAAACCTCCTCTTGTTCCCAGCAGCTTCATTCATGAAATGAAGATAATAAAATTTCTTGTAAAAAAGCATTAGGGAGATTAGATAAAGCTTACACACAGGTCAAGCCCAGCCAGGAAGCCAAGGCATTATTTAAGTCATCTAATCCAGACATTCTCTGCCTTCCAAAACTATCTGTCCCACAGGAACACACGGACCCCAACCTCAGGAGCAAACAGGCAGAAAAGGAAGGAGAGATGTGAAGCTAGGCAGCTGGTCAGAGGGGGTGTCACTAAAAAGATGGCATTAGAGCAAAGCCTTGAAGACTCCAGGAGCAAGCCCAGAGACTGCAGGAAGGAGATCCTGGAGGTAAGGACGTGCCCAGTTGCTGGGTTAGGTCCCTTGTAGACTTGAGATTTGCCTGGTCCTGCTCTTACCTCCCACTTGGGCCTCTAAGCTGCTGCCAGAAGGAGCATGAAAAGGGACCTCATAGGAACCCCAGGATTTGAGCTCACTCAGACCCCAAAGTGCCTCTTTGAAGGACTGACGAGACCAGGAGAAATTTCTACATCATTCTTTTTTTATTATTATTATTTTTATTCCAGATCCTTCTTTTTCTCAGGAATGGCCTCCCAGGATGACAGCCAACGCAAACACTTCAGCACAGAACTGGACAGAGACTGAAGCTTAAGGCTCAGCCCTGTCATTAGAGAGCCTATGATCCAGCCTGCCGTGGAATTCACGCTCCCTTCATAATGCCTCAGAGGAAGGAGCCCCAAACCTTCAAAGTCAGAATGAGGAAGCACACGCTTATGGTGTGGGATCCTCCTTGAAGTTTTGTGACCAAAGATGGAAACTCTTATTCCTTTGTAACAGGCATAGGAACCCACTAGAGATAGACAGGGCAAGCAGGAATTTACCTGACCACACCGGCCTGCAGCTAGCCCTGCACAGGGAACAAAAATACCTCGCAGCAAGTCTCATGTGATGTGCCAAGTCAACCACCTCACCAGACTAGCCACCCCGGACAGCCCAGGGTGGGCCCTTGTCCTCTTAACACCAGCTTCTCCCATCAAGTGGAGAGAAGAGTGGTACAATCTCACGTAGGTTATTAAGAGTCCCACCAGGTGTCTAGTGGCCACTCCTGTGTGGACAGTAGCTAGTTTTTTTGTTTTGTTTTGTTTTGTTTGTTTTGTTTTTTCAGAAGAAAGATACTCTGACTTTCAGGAAAGTAGTCAGATCCTTAGGAGATCGTGGCTCCACCCTACAGACAAGTGTTTTTCAGTGATGCTTTATTAGGTAAGACCTTAGGGTGACAGGAAAGGCTGTGAAAGCCAGGTCCCTCCTGTGAGTTCTGACCCCCATCCTAGGCTCTCCCCTGGCATCTCTGGGTGTACCCAGGGAAGACTGTGAGTCCAGGAGGCAAATTCAAGGGCAGTAGACACATCTGGTTAGGAGGTGTGGCCAAGAATCCAGCCACATCCCCCCCCTCCCCACCCCCCTACCCCCCGTCTCCAGCGCCTCCTACATCATCCTTCACTGGCACTGGTTTCCCTGCTAGGTAGCTTTACTATGACCATCTTCTCACCCTGGGACCTCAGTGTCTACTAGGAGCTCCCTGGAAGGCTCCTCTTGACTTTTCTGTCATTTCTTCACCAATGTCAGACCACCAGTAATCCTTGCAGAGGCTGGCGGGGCCTTAGTGGGGTACGGTGTGGAAGGTGCCCCCATTCCTTTTTGACCCTCTCCCCAGTTCTGAGCCTGTTAACCTCTCTAAACAGACTCAGTGCTCAGAAGCCCTGGGAAACAGCAGGGGCCACTCCAGTCTAACGGGACCCAGCACGACTCCCAGGAACCTACCTGCTCCATGTGTTCAACCTCCCTTCAGTTCCTTCTGCTTCTTCTTGGCCCCAACCCTTAACCCGCTGAATCCCCATCCTTGAGGTAGAAGCCCACACCACTGGCTTCTACCTCAAGGTCTCCACTTACCCCCATCACCTGCCTCCTCTATGCCTACCCTTGGGACCCATAATCATCTTAGCACCCAACCAAGGCCAAACAGCTCCTCTGCCACTGTTCTCCTGACACAGCACTGCCCCACCAGGCTCAGACCTTCTGTGTCATATCCACCCATAGGCTACTTTCCAAATCGTTCACTCAGGTGGCCTCTTGGGTTCTGAGAGGCCTAGCCAGGAGCCTGCCTCTCTGGCTACCCCATCTACTGGGCCCTTCTTGGTTCCCCTTTTTCCCTCAAAGGTGCCTCACCCAGGGCTTTGCCCTGGCCTCTCTTCTCCTGCTCCCCGCTAGGGAGGCAAATCAACCCCCTAGCCAGCCTGCTTTGCTCCTGTGTCCTTGAGGACTCCGCCCTCTGGCTCCAGATAAGATAAATCCAGTGCCTGCTAGACATCAATTCCAGGCTGTTATTACCCACTATCAGCCCTTTCTGCCATTGTCCCTCGTGGTCTGGGTGCTGAAGGGGCCCCTTTCAAGGCTTACAGTATCGTTTCTGCTGCACTACCAAAGCTCACACCTGACCACCTGCTATCTGCCTGCTGACAATGCAGTCTCCCCAGTGCTCTGGCTTCAGTGCCCCAGCTTCTCCCCTGAAAAAGCTGTGGGAACACCCTGGTCTCCTCCCCGCTCTGTAACCCACCAGTAAGTGTCCAAGGACAGCAGCACCTGACCGCTACCACCACTTTGGACCAAGCCTCGTAGCATCCTTTCCCATCTGGATCATCTCAGAGACTCTTGACAGCATCCTTGTTCTACCTTAGCTACTCCTGTTCCAGCCAGTTTGCTCACTGCCTGTAAGATATCATGGGGTCCCATCTTCGTCCTACCTAAACTTTGCCCGTGGCTTCTCATTCCTCTCAAGTTAGAAGCCAATTGTTTGATTGAAATGTCCCTGGGGACATCTATTACTCTCATTTTTGCCCAGCAACCAGGTAAAGGTCTCTCCTTTGTACCCAGGAATGTGGGTTCTGCTTCAGGACACCCCAGAGCAGAGTGCTCCATCCACAGAGTCGACGTCATCCTGACCCCAGGTCACATGCAGCATGACCTGCTATCAGGCAATGTAGGCGTACATTATCATTCATCTGCTCTGAGATGCTCCAGCCTGGAAGGGTTCTTCTTCTCCTTTTCTTCCATCTCTTTGGCCACAGTGAATCTCACACTGTGCCTAGCCTCAGAGAGAGGTGTGGGCATTCTCTAGGCCCAGGAGTAGAGAAATGGACAGTGCCGGTCTCAGAGGTGACGTCTACCACACTTCTGCTTCTGAAATACGTCAGATCCACGCCCCTCCCCGTCTAGACCTCGGCCTCCCCCCTCGTTACCTACAGGGCTCACTTCCTCTCCGAATCTTTGTTCAAACGTCTAAGTGTCCCTGGCAACCCCACTTAACATTTTAAACATCTCCTTGGCAGAGACTGTCAGTCACACTGACCTGTCAGTCATACTGACCTGTCTTTGTCTTCCCATGATTTTAAAAAACTATCGTCGCATGTTTTTTTTCTTCTTGAAAACAAAACAAAAAAAAAGTTTTTATTCATTTATTTATTTTGTGTACATAGATAGGGAAACTCCACAGTGAATGTGTAGAGATCAGAGGATAACTTTAGGGAGTGGGTTTTTCTCCTTCTACCATATGGATCCCAGGGTATCATATATTTCTTAATCATATTTTTAAAAATTTTTATAGGGATGAGTGTTTTGCGTGCATATATGCCTGTGCATCGTGTATATGCTGTGCCCATGGAGACCAGAAAAGGGTGTCAGGTACTCTGGAACTGGAGCTACAAAAGGTTGTTAACCACCGTGTGGGTGCTGGGAATTGAACCCAGGTTCTCTAGAAAGAGTAGCCTGTGCTTTTAACTGCTGAGCAGTCCCTCCAGCCTCTCACTGCTGCTTAATCTTCAGAGCCGATATCCACCAGCAGAGATGAAACTCTTCCAGACAGGTCTACCTCTGGCTTGGTAACTGACACAAACTCAGCTCTGGAAACAGCACCTGTGGCCCCGCCCAACGTTCCGGAACTTGAATAAATTAACAAATGGATGCAAGACTCTAGGGCTCCTTCCTCTCTCTCAGCACCCTCTCCAGCTCACCACCAAGTCTTGTTCCCATGTCTTAAAATCTCTTAGGTTTTTTTTTTTTTTTGTAAACGTTTATGTGTATTCTTTTTAATTCTATGGAGGTGTGTGTGTGCAAGCCTGTGGATATGTGCAGGTGAGTGCAGAATCCAGAG
>JADRCC010578383.1:829-16883 GCA_019843855.1 Hylomyscus alleni
AAAAAAAAAAAAAAAAAAAAAAAAAAAAAAAAAAAAAAAGGATCTGCCTTCAAACCAGTTGTGCACTAAAAATAGTTTTATCTATGGCAACGGTGGGAAGATGAAGTATTTGGAGAATAGGTACAGCCAGAATGGTGACCTTGGGGTATGGGGTGGGATTTAAAAAAAAATAGTACCATGAATGGTTTTCTGATTTTTGAAGGGAATTTTGTAATTGAGGGTTAATCTCACAGCATAGGCCTTTGAAATGAAGTCAGTGGTGTGGCTAGGTTGTGTGCTTGGAGTGGAAGGCACATGCTGTCATGTCCTGTAGTCAGGTGCTTTGAGCTCAGACCCTGGGCTAGAGCAGGAGGAGGTGTGAAGCCTGTCACAGATTCTCTCCAGCACCATGTTCTCTTGATAAGGGGAGACCGTTGGCTGCTTGTAGCTGGCATTGTGACCCCTTGGTGACATTAAAAAAATAAATAAATAAAACAAATCCAAACAAGGCCATGGGATAAACTTGTTTCCTAGCCAGCCCTTCCTTTGGCAGAGGCTTTCTCTCTTAAACCCAGAACAGGCCTGCCCATCCTCACTCCCTGGTGGATGCTGTACTTACCAGAGTCTTGTTCCTGCCTTGTTGGTTCAAACTAAGGAATTCCCCTTGACTGGCATGTGAAAGAGACTGGCAGGTGTTCCAACGTCCTCTTTTCAGTGGAGGAAACTGTCTGTATAGCTCTGTTTCCTGTACCCTGTGGAATCCAAGAACAGTGTGCATATGACTCTACCATCCTGTAGGATCTGAGGAAGGGACATGGGGGTTTGGGGGGAATTCAGCCCCTGATGGAAGGAAGCTGGCTAAAGTATCCACTAGGGGAGGGGAGCAGATTTTCATTGCCTTCATTGCCTGGCTCCTGCTTGGGAGCCTCCTGAGCAATTCCTGGCAGGCTAGGTGGTAGAGTTTTAGAATTGTGGCATCATCAGGACTTAAGCCAAAAGTCTCTGCCACTAACAGAGGACAGAGGCTCAGAAAAAACACCAGCTGTATTTTTTTTGTTTTGTTTTGTTTTGGTTTTTTTTTGTCCTTCCGTCTTGCCTTGTTCACTATAGGGTGGTCAGACTTGGGGTTCTGGAGGATACTGAGGAACACTGGGTTTAGGAAGCATTCCACCTGTATTCTGCAGAGTGTATGGAATGAGAGTCCAGCCTTGTGCCTAAGCGACTACAGAGGCCTAAATGTGGTCTCTGTTGATGTGTCTCTAGTGCTGCACATACACACTGAGACCTTCATGTCCCTACCAAGCTCCTTGGTGGCTGGCATACCCTTCCCAGTCAGTGAGCCTCAGTTGCCTGATTGCATTCAAGAGCTGGCTCACTGGAGCTAAACCTGAGGTACTTCACCCTGAAGTACTTCATCGGTTACCTGCTTCACGGTTTAAAATGACCCCAGTACTTTTCCAGCATGTAGGAGAATAACAGTGGTGCTTGCCCCTTTCCCTCTTCTGACGACCGTGTCTCCTAAAGGTCAGCCATAACGTGATCTTTTCTAACATGCAAGATCCAGCCACCCGGTTGGTCCTTCTGCTTCAGGAGCCTCTGCAAAGCCATTCTCCACGTGTAATATTCAGACCTCCAGCCTGACTCTTGTCTGTCTTGTCTATCTCTCTACTCTTCCCAGGTATTTCAAATACCTCTCTCTCCAGAGCTTCCTGTGCTGCTTGTTTCCTCCCCGAACCCTCCTTGCTTCATACTTCTCTCCTAATGAGATCTGACTTGCCTTGAACCCTCAGTTTCTCAGCTTGTCTGAGCCACGGTTTTGTGAAGCTGTGAGTGACCACTTGAGATGCTTTAGAGACCTTGGAGGTATACTCTGTTGATGGAGTGCTCTCCACATAAACACAAGGTCCTGAGTTCAAGCCCTAGAATCAACCTACCCATCTGTCTGTCTGTCTGTCTGTCTGTCTATCTACCTACCTACCTACCTACCTACCTACCTACCTGCCAGGCATGGTGGCTATATGTGCTCATAATCCCAGCAATGTCAGCAATATGTGTTCATCATCTCAGCAATTGGGCTGCAGGAACAAACAGATCCATGTTTCAGTAAATCCAAGGTTGGGTGGCGCCAGGTATAATGGCAGCCAGGGTCCCAAGGAAGCCTCACTTCACATCCATTCAGGAAATGAGAACTTAAGAGGAGAAGGCCTGGGATCCAGCCAGCCTGATACTTCTGTCCTACCTAGGAAGAAGGCAGGTGACAATTGGGTGGGATGGCCCAGGTGACAAGTTTGATGGTTCTGGGAAGGTCTCCAAATACTCTCCTTGCCTCTTCCTGTGCTGCAGTTGGAATTTCATTTATTGGGTTAAGTCAGTGATTCTCAGCCTTGGTTCTGTATAGAGTTACCAGGCAGCTTAACACCGACTCAGGCTTTGAACCATATGGGGCACAGGCTGAAAGCATGGACTGGTACCCATGTTTATTGGGGAGTAACGCATGTAATTGTGAATACAGTTGAGGATGAGTATTTCTCTAAGCATTGCAGACTTCTTGGAAGGGCAGCTATTCTGGGGCAGCCAGCAAGATCCCTTGGTCCTTGTAGATGGCCATCGAGGTGATGGGTTGGGCAGGGGTCAAAGCACTGCCAGATATAGCAGGATCTTTGTGTGCATTTGTGGACTTATGCTTGATTCTCAGATCTACATTCTGTAGCTAGTGTAGAAGTGATCCAGAGAGGGTTGAGAGAGCAAGCGAGGCCCCCGCCTTCCTCTTGGTAGATTTTGTGAGGCTGGAGCCCTGACATGGGACAGACATGGTGAGAGTGGAAACTGGATGCTGTTCCTTAGGCAGATCTGGCCTGCTCTCTCTGAGCTAAGAGTGGATTTCATGAGGGCCTACAAAGTCTGAATAGTTCTTATCTAGCCCTTTATATAAAACTTTGACTCCACCTTAATATAGATAATGAAGCTACAAGTTCAGGGTCACAACAATCCTTATCTAGATGTTGTGTGCTCCATTCTCACTTGGCCTGGCATGCAGGTTCCAGAGGATGGATACTTTGTGTTGAGCAGGGAGGGGAGGTCCGTCCTCCAGCCACACCCACAAAGGCCACACCTTTGTGTTTTGAAGGGCAGCTTGGCAGGACTCCACAGTGGGAGTGGACCTGACCTGAGGGAGAAATAAATGCATTTGGTTTATTTCCTTAGGGAAATCGAGTTTGCAAACTGATTAGCAAACTCTTGTTACCACCCTGGGTCATCTCTTCTACCTCTTGAGGAGGATTTCCCTTCCCCCTTGGGTGAACCCCAGTTTCAGAAGCTGAGAACAGAAAGATGGGTGGAACTCCAGTGTGTCTTTAGATGAAGACCTCTGCCTCCACAAAAGGGGTCACAGAGAGCCCCAAAGTTCCTCTGTGTCCTGAGCTATAAACAGAGGCTTGATTGTACCTTTTTGTGTGTATGAAGGAAACCTGAATGCTAGCTGTTTCTCCCTTGCCTTCCCTCCCAGGAGGGTGGCTTTGAAGACAGTGGGAGAATCCCTAAGGAGTTTCAGGTATGGTTTCCTTTGTTTGAGTTCACTCTTTCAAACAAATCCAACCTAACCACATTGATACCCTGCTAGGCCCTGGAAAGGCTATAAAAGCCATCCTGGTAAAAAACGCTTGCCTGATCTCAACCTGTCTTCCCTTCCATCATTTTGTAGTGGAGAGAGTATTAGGAGAAACGTCATTATTCAGATGAATTGTTGAACTCATATTTCAGTGTTAGTCTCTTTACCTATTTCCTGTGTACTGGAAAAGTTTGGCCCTTAGCTCTCTGTTTACGTTCATCTCACCTGCTAACCAAATAGCTCAGGTTGTATGTAACATATCACTCTCTGGACATGTCATCATTGAGCTGTATCTGCGCTATCTTGGAATATCTTGCCTGAGAGGCGTTTGTTGTTCAATGATGGGTGATGATAGACTTCCTAGACCCATAGGCCTCAAAAGGACCATGCTATCCTTTTATACCCAGCTCACATGGCATCACTTCTAGATGGTGCCTTTCTCATAGAGTCCCATTTCTGGTTAAGATTAAGGTTCTGCTTCCTTTATCCTAATAATAAGAAACTTACAGAACTCCTAACATGTGCCAGAGACTGCTCAAAGCTCTTAACATGTCTGCTAAATTAGTCTTCATACTTGAAAGAGGAGGTTGTTTTACAACTAAGGTAACTGAAGCACTGAGGATGAAGCCACTTTCTAAAGTTTCATAGCTAATGTCAAAACCAGTATTATAACCCGAGAAATGCAGACCCCATGCTTTAACCTTCAAACTCCCCGCCTCTCAGTGCCATGCATTGGCTAGGCCTACCATTGTTTCATGTAGCCTTGTTTGAGCATATTAATAGCTTACGAACTCCTGGGGGTTCAGCAGCTTCTTTGTCATCATGGTCCCTTTCTCTTCCTTAAAAAACACTTTATATAAGTCATAAGAACTCAGCCATCAAAGAATGGAGCACGCTGTGAGCTGGTGAGACAGCAATGGTGTGTGAGCTGCAGTTCTGCACATTGTTCAGGCTGTTGAGAGAATACCTGGGTAGAAACTATACTACTTACCTTTGAGCACTGTTTAGCCTGGGGTGGTGGGGGGAGGGGGGAAATCCTGGGAGTTGTGAGTTTGAGGAAGCCATAGTGATTAGCATCATAAAATGCTGAGATAAGCCGTGGGTTGATGTTACTCAGGATGGGTAGAGGGAGGTGCACCCTGCCCAGTCACCCTAGTGCGCAGGGTTCAGGGGTCATTACCAGAGCTTTTATCAGGAATTGAGAAGACCTCCTAGGCCTCTGGCATACTTCACTTGCTGTTGCTGAAGCTATTGGATTTAGGAAGAATTAGCAACCCCTCTGCACACATTCTCTTTTAATTTTCCTTATTGTTATTACTATAAGTGTGTATGTGTGTGTGTACTCTTGTACATAAATGAGGAGGTCAAAAGAGAAAGAATGCATCCAGTGCCTTCCTCTGTTACCCTCTACCTATTTCTTTGAGGCAGAATCTCTCCTCAAATATAGGGCTCATGTTTTTTTGAGCTATGTTGCAAGTACCAGATGCAAACTCTCTTCTGACCTCCTCATTTACGTACAAGAGTACACACACACACACACACACACACACACACACACACACGCACGCACGCACGCACGCACGCACGCACGCACGCACGCACGCGTGATTATTGTAATAACAGTAATAAAAGTTAAAAGGGAATGTGTGTGGAAGGGGTGCTAATTCATCCTAAATTGGATAGCTTCAGTGACAGCAAATTGTCTCCATCCCCCTCAGAACTAGGGTTACAAGTATGAATGGAATGCCTAGATTGTTTCATGGCTGCTGCTAGGAACTGAACTTTGGTCTTCTTAATTGGGGAAAAAAATGCTTTTAATCAAAGAGCCACCACACTAGTTCCATTATTATTTTAATTTAAAAACTACTTGAAACAGTTGCAAGCAACACAGAAAGCCACAGCCCACCCACAAACATTTTTTTTTAAATAATAAACAACATTAAAGGTTGTGGTTCCTTAAGGGTGTATTTCTCCCCTTTAAATCTGCATGAATTATAAAGGCGCGTTTAAAGGCAAAATAGGATTATTCTTAACATTTTGTTCTGCAGCTTTCTTTTTCTATTTTGTTTTGTTTTGTTTTGTTTTGGTTTGGTTTGGTTTGGTTTGGTTTGGTTTGGCTTGGTTTGGTTTGGTTTTGTTTTGTTTTGAGACAGAGTCTCTCTGTATAGCCCTGGCTGTCCTGGAACTCACTCTGTAGACCGGGCTGGCCTCAAACTACTCACAGAGATCCTCACTTGGTAGCCTCTGCCTCCCAAGTGCAGTGATTAAAGTTGTGTACCACCTGCATCTGTAGCAGAGGATGGCCTAGTCGGTCATCAATGGGAGGAGAGGCCCTTGGCCCTGTGAAAGTTCTATGCCCCAGTGTAGGGGAATGCCAGGGCCAGGAAGCAGGAGAGGGTGGGTTGGTGAGCATGGGGAGAGGGAAGGGAACAGAGGTTTCTTTTGGAGGGGAAACCAGGAAAGGGAATATCATTTGAAATGTACAAAAAGAAAATATCTAATAAAGAAAAAAGTTGTGTAGCACCACTGGCCGGCAAACAACCTTCTTTTATCATAACAACTATATGTTTGCTAGGGAGGTGTGTGATCCTACTCCAAGCTGGGATTAAGTTGCTTGTGTACCATCAGTAGTGGATCGGCATCTATTAAGAATAGCTGTGCTCTTTAATATTTCCATCAAAGCCCTTTATTGATGAGAGCAGATGCTTTGGCTAGGGCCTGAGGTTGTAGCCCCAGGCATCTGCTACAACTGCCAAAAGGCTTTGAAGCCAAATCTTTTATCTTGCAGGCTCTTTTCATTTTTATATGTTGTGTTTACTGTTGACTTTGTGCATGTCTTGGTAGGCGTGGCTCAAACAGCCTAGCCCAATGGTCATGGTGTAGCTGCCAACTGTGGGAACTGTGTGGAGGAATGCCAGAGTTCTGGGAGGGCCAGTGGAGAGGGGGTGCAACCATGGTGAAGGGTCATCTCACTTGTGAGTGAATTAATGCATAAAGTCTTTTTTCCTGAAAATTATGGCCATTAGGAAACGCCCCTCTAGGATCCGCCAGCCAGTGAAAAGGCATTGTTTACCTTCTAACGCTGCAAATTCCATTGACCAAGTAGTTTCCATGGAAACGAGGGTCAGGAAGCCAAGTGGACCTGTTTTGTTTTGGAGCATAGGTTGAGAACCCAGTGATAATATCTAGATATTAATAAAAATACTTTACCAGGGCTGGGGAGGCCACTCAGCCAGCAAAGCATTTGCTGAGCAAGTAAGTCTCAATCCATAGAACTTCCAGACTGAAATCTCAGCACTTCTACAAATACAAATCCCTGGAAGCTCATGGGCCTGCGAGTCTGGCATGTGCAGCAGCAAACACCCAAGATGCTCTGCTGCAAGCATGTCCTCATACTGTGCCAGCAGTAAGGGCCTCATGGTTGATCTACATGACCTCGTCCTTTTGCCTGCATGTGTAGTCTTGGGAGAAACTTAGTGGCTTGCTTCCTTGCAGGCAGCTGTCCTTCAGAAAGCCTGATGCCTGGTCGGACACAGCAAGGGCTGACATCTGAGGGTGTTCTCTGGCTTCCACATAAGTATGGCATGTGTGTGTTCATACTTTTATACATAAATGTGTGCATGTATACACACACACACACACACATGAGATCAACCTTTACATCTATAGAGGCATGCCTTCCTTTTAATCTCATCTTACACTTGAAATTCAGAGAATACATTTCCCATGGCCACATAGCCAGTGGATGTTAGAGCCTGTGTGCATGTGAGTTCATATAGACGGGTGTGCATCCTCATGTTCGTATGGGATGTGGTGCATTACAAACACACTTCCTTTCTTCTGCCAACAGATATGCCGTGGATCAGATTCAGCCCGACAGAAATGATTGTTGAGAATCACAGATTTGCACGGTCCACCTGGTGTGACTTCCACTTTAATGTTTGTAAATGTCAGTCTGGTTTTAGCTGGGTGGAGTGGCCTACAGTCAGAAGGTTGCCTTTCTCCATGGGTGACTCCCAGTTTTCCATTAGATCTGCTGCCCATCCAGAAAGAGAGCTATCTGGTGGAATGGCTAGCTTTCCTCTTGACCAACATATCTGGGTGTGAGCACTGGATGCTTGTTGTAAAGCTGGCCAGAACAATGATAGCCCTGGGTGTCAGGCCAGCTCCATCCTGAGGTCACTGGGAAATGGAGCTAGTCCAGGAGAACGAAGGGATAGGAAGGCACCGTGAAACTTCATCATATATTTCAAGAACCAGGTTGGAGACAGCCATAAACAAAATCCAGGGCATTGTGCATGATAGGCTATTACTTTTCGTTTTTGTTTTTGTTTTTTTTAAAGGATCTCTTTCTTTATTATTATATGTAAATACACTGCAGCTGTCTTCAGACAGTCCAGAAGAGGGGGTCAGATCTCATTACGGATGGTTGTGAGCCACCATGTGGTAGTGGGATTTGAACTCAGGACCTCTGGAAGAATAGTCAGTGCTCTTAACCACTCAGCTATCTCTCCTGCCTTGGTTTTGTTTTTTAAGACAGGGTCTCAATATATAATTCTGACTAGCCTGCAACTTGCTGTGTAGACAAGGCTGGTCTTGAACTCACAAAGATTCCCCTGCCTCTATCGTCTGGCTGCTGGGATTGAAGGCATATGCTACCATGTCTAGCCTGACAGTTTTTGGAACAGGATCTCACTAAGTTGTTCGAGCTGGCTTTGAACACACCTTGTGGCCAGGCAGTCCTTCAGCTTGCCATACTCTTGCCTCTGCCTCTCAAGTAGCTGAGTCTGTGGACCAGCACCACCAGGCCAGAATGGGATGAGCACTGTAATGGTCAAGAGGTGTTCCCCTTGGACATCTGTCTCTGAACTTCCCACTTTTATAAGTTTACCAATCATTTTGGATAAGGATTACCTCTGTGATCTCCTTTTTACTTGATTGCCTCTGTCAAGACCCTCCACTTGACAGAGCTTGCCTCTAGCACACACAAGGCCCTGGGTTCTATCCCCAGCGCTACATCAACCAGGCATGGCGGTGCTCAGGCTCCCCGTCTGTCACCAGACTTTCTCAGCAGATCTCACAAGCTGTAGCTTCAATGCTTCTTTTGTGTCTAATTTTAAGAGGAATGGTGCAGTCTAGTCTTTCTCTCATTGGATTGGCTTGGCTTTGTAGTCCTGAGCTTGAACCTAGGGCTTCCTGTGTGCTAGATCAGACATTTACCATTAAGACAACACTCCTAGTGCTGGCCTTTTGAAAACTGCTTGAGAACATTTATTCATGTATGTATGCATATATGTATGTATGTATGTGACTGTATATATATGCTATATACATGAATGTATATGTATATTATATGTGTGTGTGTATCTGTATATATTATATTTTGTTTGATTTTGAGACAGGATGTCACAAGCCCTGACTGTCCTGAAACTTACTATGTAGACTGGACTGGCCTCAAATTCACAGGGATCTGCCTGCCTCTGCCTCCCAAGTGCTGGGATTAAAGGTATGCAACACTATGCCTAGCCTTTATCCCAGTATTTCAGTGACCTTTATCTACAGCTCTGAGGACCTGACAGGAGCACCTCAGAGGACAGTGACAGGTGCTCATTATGTAGCCAATGAAACTCCGATGTTGTTACCTTGGTAATTAAGCTCTTGGTCCCCTGGCCTTTTCTGCTAAGTTATCTTTTAATTTTCAGCAAACATGAAACAACTTTGGCTTTTCTTCTTCTTTTCCTTTTAATTCTAAACTGCTTGGAACATTGCCGTTCTTGCCCTAGCTGTTTTTAAGTGTATAGGTTGGTGACTTTCAGTGCATCAATAGTACTGTGGCTCCATCGCCACTGTCAATTCTCCCATCTTCCCAAACTGAAAGTCTACACCCAGTAAAGGCCAACAACCTGTTCTCTGGCTCCTTAGCTCCTGACAGCACTCTCTACTCCCTGTCTTGGTGAGTGTGACTGGTCTAGATCCATCATATGGAAGAATTGCTTTGCTCTCATGTGTTTGCCTTATTTCAGGTAGTATGTCTTCAAAGTTCATCCATGATACAATGTATCAGAATTGCCTTCCTTTTCAAAGGCCGAGTAATGCTTTGTTGTATGTATGTACTTGACTCTTCCATCTGACATTAGACATTTAAATCACATCTACTTATTGAGAATAGTGAACGTGACTAGAGAATCTTTATGAAAGCCGTGATTGGGCCGCTGAGATGGCTCAGCAGGTAAAGGCACCTGCCACACAGGCCCGGTGACCTGAGTTTGATCTCCAGGACCCACATAGAGGTGAAAAGAAAAAAGCGATTCCACAGAGCTGTCCTCTGCCCTGCCACCTGCATGCCGTGGCATGCACACACATGCACATACAGCATCTGGAATAAAAACCTTGTGATTAACATGGCCATGTCTGTTGTAGGAAAGTTAAGTACATAGGCTAGAAAAGTAGGGAATACCTCCTACCCCTTCTCTGGAAATCTAGACAATTTAGAGTATGGACAAGAGGTAACTGCATTATGGTTTTTGGCTTCTATCTCTCCAGTGGAATTTAGGCTTCTATGTGTGATCATTTTAGGCCCTTTGTTATGAAATCTGAGCCATTTAAAAACTATTGAAATCTCTGAGGTTATTACATATAGGTCCTTATCTGAGCAGCAGACGGCTGCCAGTTGCTGGTGGGCACTTGTGCCAGGCCATGCTGGTCTTAGCATGTTGGTCTCCTTCCAGTGTTGTCAGGATGGTACAATGGGCCTGTTACCATGGAATAGGCAGAGGGCAAGCCCAAGGCTCCTGCCCCTTTCTGCCCCCAACACATATTCTAATTGAACTTTCCTCTTTTAGGCAAATGTCTGCAGACTGCGGCTGACCGTGCCTCCTGAGAATCCAGTGCCACAGTCAGCAGAAAAGAAGATTGAGAGGAAAGATCAGGTGAGTCGTCTCTGAGCCAGGGCCTGTGGCTGGTCTTGTGCGTGAATGTGTTCTCCTCCATCCCTCACCACGTTGTGTGTTGGCCCCTGCTGATGAAAAGGCCCTAGGTCCTCCACAATGCTCTCCCAGCTGCCTGTGCAGCTTGGGCCCTTGTTTCCTGGGAAACACTGTGGCTCTGTGTAGCCTCCCGGCTGTAGGGACACTGGACTTAGCGACAGGTGCTGTGGCAGAGAAAGTGGTTTTTCCTGGAATGGCCCATGCGGTGGAGTCAAAGGGCCTTTTGTGAATTGCTGGGACTGGAGCAACAGGTTGGAGGCCTGGCTCTAGCTGTCAGGAAGAGCCCAGCATGCTTTTGGCTGGATATCAGAGACTTCTTCTGCAAGCATTTCGTGTCATCTCTGAACGAGAGTGCTGGCACTGTACAGATAGGCACGACTGTACCTTTGATTTAGAGGGACTTGCAGTTTTTCAGGCAGGACAGGTATATAAACAAACAATGGGGGGTGTCATGCCCCATGTTCCATCTGGGAACATAGAGATGACGCTGTGTGACCCTGGCAGGTGGCAGAAGTTTAGGCTCAAAGAGTAAATGGGAGGACCTGCTTCCCTCTCCACCTGTGGACACCATTTTTCTCATTCCTAAGCAATGACCAGCACCTGAGAAATTCATCCACTAGGACTCCAGTGGTGAGCACAGCAGTAAACAAGGCAATGGCTGTCACCCACGCAGCTTATATTCCAGTGGGCTGAGAATGAGAGAAAACAAAATAATGATGTGCTTTCTGGAGGGACAGCTTGGGAGAAAGCAATGGGCATGCCGGAAGACTGGGCAGGCCTTCTGGTGGACAGTTTATATGAACATAAAAGGGAATAATAGGTTATAAATTTCATGGGTAGAATTATGAGATTGTGACTTCTTGAAATTCAACCTTCACTTTCGACTTAATCAGCAATGAACCATAAACAAGGAAGCCTCTTGTGGACTGCTAAGAGGCTGATACTGTCCCAGGGTTTGTTGTCTGTATCTGTGGTTCTTTTTCTGTGATACTCTTCTCCTCACTTGTTTTGTGTGTGCACATATGCGTGTGCACATCTGTGTGTGTGTTTATGTCCTATTGTCTGTGTGTGCCTGCAATGGCCAGAAGTAAACACTGAGTGTCTTTCTCAGTTGCTTTCCACCCTCTTTATTCATCTGTCAGTCTGTCTGTCTCTCTCTCCTTCAAGTTTCTTCACGTTTTATTTTACGCGTAAGAGTTTTTTGCCTGTGTGTATGTACGTATGGGCAACACATGTGTGCCTGGGGTCCTCAGAAGTCAGAAGAGGATGTTGGAGCTGAAGTTGTAAATGGTTGTGAACCACCAATGTTGGATGCTGGGAGCTGCACTGGGGTCTTCTACAAGAGCAGCAAGTGAGCCATCTCTCTAGCCTACATTTTCTTTCTCAGATAGGGTCTATGACTGTCCTGGAACTCACTATGTAGAACAGTCTGGCCTCAAACTCACAAAGATCTTACCTGCTCCTGGCTCCTGTGTGCCGAGATTAAAGGCATGCACTGTTATGCCTGGCCTCATTTCTTGATATGGGGTCTCTCACTGAACTCAAAGCTTACTGATTTGCTATGGACCTCCTGGGATTTTTCCTCTCTCCTCCCTCTTACCCCTGTTTTGTCTGTCTGTCTGTCTGTCTGTCTGTCTGTCTTTTTGTTTGTTTAATGTGCTTGCTGACCCAAACTCAGATTCTCATGATTGCACAGCAAGTCCTTCACCAACTGAGCCATTTCCCCCAGCGCCCTCTTCTTCACTTTCTACCTCAGACAAGTGACCAGGGCTGATGCAAATGGCAAGTGACAGGCAGAGGAAGTAGGGAGGAAGGAAGATAGAGTTAAAGCCAGAGAGCCATGAGAGAATGGAGACTCTCAGACCTGCTCCAAAGGAGAGGAAGTGCCTCACCAACAGCACCTGGTAGAACATCTCAGGAGATGGGGAGGACAAGCTAGACCTGAGGCACCTGCTTCCGGAAATGCAGGTAGCACCAGGAAGGGCCTAGCCAAGGCTGTAGGAACTGATTTTACTTTTTATTAAATATGTGTTTATTTTTATGTGTATGTGTGTTTTACCTATATGCATGTCTGTGGACCACATGTATTTAGAGTCCATGGAAAAGGGTGTCAGATCCCTGGAACTGGAGTTACAAATGGTTGTGAGGTGCAGTGTGGGTGCTGAGAATCTAACCCAGGTCCTCTGGAAGAGCAGAAGATGCTCTTAACCACTGAGCCATCTCTCCAGTCCTGATATCTCTTTCTGGTTAAAATGGACATAGCTTGAACACCAAAAAGACTTAAGATCTGTACAAGTTAAATAGCCCTAGCCTTTTGCATTGTTTCTTTGTGTAATAGCTCTGGCTGTCCTGGAACTCGCTTTGTAGATCAGACTGAGCTCAAACTCACAGAGATTTACTTTCCTCTGTCTCCTGAATGCTGAGATTAAAGGTTTGCACCACCAATGCCTAGCTAAATAGCAGCAATCTTAGGAACCCCTTTATGAGTTGGATCTGGGGACATTTTGGATTTTGAATTTTGGCATATATATATGCACACACACACACACACACACACACACACACACACACACACACACTACAACCCAGCATTACCAGCAGATGACAAAGGGGACTTCCAAAGTGAGGTGATTAAGAAGTACACACAATACCTGTGTAATCTCCAAGCTGAAGATAATGACTTAACTGAATTAATGATAAGGACACAGGAAGGTTCAAAATGCAGGACATTCTACAGAACCATTGACCTCAACCCCTCCCATGAATTTGACGATATTAAAAACAAGATGAATTTCTGTTGAAAGATAGATTAAGATACCGAACATGAAATGTTATGAGCGAACTTTGGTTAGCTCTTGGCCCAAAAATTTGTAACAGACATGTTAATATATGTCTCAGATTTAGAATATGAGCCATATATTAGCTATTGAATGAATTTCATTTTTATGTATGTGAAATAATGATTGAAGATTTCTTCCAGCTTCCCCACAGCTATGGACATAAATGCTTGGTAGCTACATTCATGACAGTCATGACTGTGGCAAACTGGCACAAAGACCTTGAGGAGGAAAGTGTTTACTTTGGGCCAATGGTTTGAGGGTACTGCCCATGGTGGGGCAGAAGCCATGGTGGCAGGAACCCGAGGCAGCTGGCCAGAGTGCATCTGCAGGCAGGAAGAAGAGAGATGGAAACTGGAGCTCAGCCTGCTTTCTCCTCTCATGGGGTGCTGCCATACACAGTTAGGATGGGGATTTTTACCTCAGTTTACCCAATCTAGAAGCTCCCTCACAGATGTACCTAGTACTTGATGTCCTAGTGATCCTAGATCCTGTCAAATTGACAGTCAATGTTAACCATCAAAGTGCCAAAGCTCATAACACCAACAAGAGCAAGGGGCAGTGGGGCTTCAGCCGCTGGGCTCTTGTGCTGACCAGGATTGAATGGGGTCCTCTTATTGAGGGAACATCATCTCCTCTCCCTTGTGTCCTTACTCTCACTGTCCCTGTTAGAGCTGATGGCATCTGGGAAAGTTTGAGGAAGAAGTAAAGTCCACACTGAGTGACAGGACCAGGGCTGTGCATGGTAGAGCAATAGGGAATGAGGTGTTTCTGAGACCAGCAATGGGGGACGGGCACCCTGGAGTGGGTGTTCCCATAGAAGAACCAAACATTCCCAAGGAAAGAGCTGGAGTGCTTAGCTGCATACTCAAGCTATGTGCCCATCTTTTGTCTTGAAGAATGCTTTCCAAATTGGTTAAGGCAATGACTTTGTCTTTTCTTTTACTGTAACTAAAATCAGGCACCACTATTATTTACAGAAAGAGAAAGTGTCAAAAGTCAAAATGAAAATTATAAATAGTTTTATGTAAATTGCGAAGGACACGTCTAACAGTATCATTTTATTGGAGCTCATGTGAATATTGCTATAACTTGCACTAGAGGTCAGAAGGTTTTTATGACAGATACTCATTCAGTGGGAAATAACCCATTTGGGGAGAAAAAGTTCATGACAATATACCTGTTGTGTATTTCACCACAATAATCTCAACTCCATATTGATTACAATTAGATGAAAGTAACATTTGGACCCTGAGCAGTCGGCAGAGAGCAAAGAGTCCATGCAGTGGAGGGTGGAGAGGATTGGCGAGGTGCTCAGCTGGTAAAGACCTTCCACAAAGCCTGGCAACCTGACTTTGGTCCCAAGGACCTGTGTGGTAGAAGGTGATCTGATCCCTCAAAGTGTCCTTTTTTTCTTCCACGTGTACATCACGGCATGTGCATACTTCCACACACACATACACACATATACATTAAATAAATATTTAAACATTTAAAGGAAATGACAAATGAAAGAAACCAGATTCTACACCCCTGAGGAGCCACGGAATAGCTTTAGACTTTAACGGAAAGGATCCTTGCTGGGAGATTATATCCAATAAAGGAGGAAGACATACAAGGGAATAATCCTGCTTCATAATTGAGTCACATAAAAGTGATGTAAGCTGGTGGACTAGGAAAGGGCGGGTCATTCTTTCAATGGTGTAATTCCCAACTGCCTTAATAATCAGAAAGATGGTATAAGCCTAACTATTTTGGGCTAAGTTTTATCTAAGTCCAAGTATAGACTCTTGGGTTTATTTACTTTTTTTTTCTAGGAGATACTTTCTCACATTTCCCTGAGCAAAGTGGCTATTCTTCTGAGACATCACTGAAAAGATTAAAAGAGCCCCAGCCTTCACAAGTGTTACTGTTAGGAGCAATTTGTCAGTTGACAAAGGGGGATGCTAAGAATAATGATTTAAAAAACCTCAACATTGCTGGGCGGTGGTGGCGCACGCCTTTAATCCCAGCACTTGGGAGGCAGAGGCAGATGGATTTCTGAGTTCGAGGCCAGCCTGGTTTACAGAGTGAGTTCCAGGACAGCCAGGGCTACACAGAGAAACCCTATCTCAAAAAAACAAAACAAAACAACAACAACAAAAACCCTCAACATTAAACACACACACACACACACACACACACACACACACACACACACACACACACACGTGCGCACGGGAACAACCAAGCTCAGAGGAGCTCAAGAGCTGTGCTCCCTTGATGCTTCCTGCATGGGTTCAGGTGTGATGAGATCCTGAGTGTCTGTAACAGCCTGTTGACTCACTGCCGAAGAACTAGGGTAGAGAGGAGGGTGAGGCTGGCTGTGTCCCCAGGACTGAAGCTCTTGGGTGGTGGCAGTGGGGAAGATAGTGATTTTGACACTGTGTCCTGGGTGGATTCCTGGGCTTGAGTCACTGGGAGTAGGGTTCACACACCCACCAGGGTTCCCTAGAGGAGCTGCTGCTTCTGATGTGGTTGCAATGCATCTGCCCCTCCCTAGGAGGCACAAAATTGCAAGGAGCCTAACATTCTGGATGAATCTTCACAGCTCGATGACTTTGGTCCCTTTGAAGGGGAATCCATGGTTTGCCAAGCCAGGGATG
>JADRCC010578384.1:1324-22592 GCA_019843855.1 Hylomyscus alleni
AAAAAAAATGAAGGGGAGAACAATAGGAGGCCATGGCAATGCTATCATGGCAATGCTATGAAGTTCTAGTTTCACTTCTGTTGTGTGACGAAATACTGGGACAGAGAGCAACTTATGGAAGAAAGGGCTTATTTTAGCTCCCAGTCTAGTTTGCATTCCATCTCAGCGGAGAAGTCACAGCCACAGAAACTTGCATCCCATCCACAGTGAACAACAGAGAGAAAATGTCTGCTCATGCTCTCCTTGCACGTCTGTCTGCCCGCCTGCTTGTCTGCACGCTTGCCTGTCTGCCCGCTTGCCTGTCTGTCTGCACGCTTGCCTGTCTGCCCGTCTGCCCGCTTGCCTGCCTGTCTGCCCGCCTACCTGTCTGCTCCTCGGCCCTCCAGAAAGTGCCTGCTTGCTCATGATTGACTTGACTTCACTCCATCACACAATTCAGGACTTCTACCCACAGTGGCTGGTTCTTCTCACAACAATTCACTAAAAAGACAACCCCCAGTTGGACACAGAGGCAGGCAGATTTCTGAGTTTGAGGCCAGCCTGGTCTGCAGAGTTAGTTCCAGGACAGCCAGGGCTACATGGAGAAACCCTGTCGTGTGGGGAAAAAAAAAAAGACAATCCCCATGGACGTGCCTACAGGCCAATGCAATGTAGATGGTCCCACATTGGGTCTCTTTCCCTGACACATTCTAGGTTTTGTGGGGTTGACTATTAAAACTAACTAGTACAGAAAGTGAAAGAGAATAAGCTGTTTAGAAAAACCTGAAGAGGGAGCTGGTGAGATGGCTCAGCGGGTAAGAGCACTGATTGCTCTTCCGAAGGTCATGAGTTCAAATCCCAATAACCACATGGTGGCTCACAACCACCTGTAATGAGATCTGATGCCTTCTTCTGGTGCATCTGAAGATAGCTACAGTGTACTTATAATAAATAAACCTTTAAAAAAAGGAAAAGAAAAACCAGAAGAACGATGGCTGAGGGTAAGAGCAACAATGATCTCTCTTCCAGAGGTCCCGAGTTCAATTCCCAGCAATCACATGGTGACTCACAGCCATCTGTAATAGGATCTGATGCCCTCTTCTGGTGTGTACTTATATGCATTAAATCAATAATTCCTTTTTTAAAAAAGACTTAATGAGAGTGTGATGTTCTTTTTTTTTTTTTTTTTAATTGAACGGAAACAGAGCTGTGGTGCTCGAATTTACTGGCAGAAACCAGAGATTCAGACTTAATTCAAATTTAGATTATATAAATGTATTCTTACTGCTAGCAGAAGAACAGGAGCCTTGGAGCCAAACTGCTTGCAGTTCAGAAGCTGGCAAAGGGGACGAGGGTGGGGGCGGGGTGGGCGGGGCTTAAGGCGGACCTCAGAACAGTGCGTGCTACCACTTTCCTTGGAATCCACGGCTGGGCAGGAGAAGTGCCCTAGGTTGCTTTTTATTTTCCCACTACATAGTAACCAAAAGACCATTCCATCCCTTTCCCATGGCGACAGTGAGTGTTACAGAAGTGAAGGCAGCTGTTTATAATTCCTCACAGCCACCATCATCCTACGCTCTTCTCACCTGCAGGCCACTAGGATCTCCCATTGCAGAGCAAAAGGTCAACGACCCTTACGGCATGCCTGGCTCTATCTTACGTTTCTTTAGCCATCGCTGGACCTGTGTAAATTATCACTCCTGTCTGAACACCCTAATGGCTGGGATAGCGCAGTTCGTTTCTGGGCCGGCAAAAACAAACACAGGCCATCAATCAGGTCCGGACTGTCATGTCTCACATCAAGTGTTCTCGCATGAGCTCTGCTTCCAGCCTCATGAATACTCTCTGGAGCCATGAAAACATCTTTTCATGCTAAAGACTTCAGGATCTACCAAAGAATTCTCAAGCCATAGATCCCACGACACTCTGTGTTTCCAGGGGATTTGGGTTTTGGTAAAAGCACTGAGAAGACGTAGTAAGGGACCAAACAATTTGGAAGCACAAAAGGGCATGCATGCCGACAGAGGGTGAGCTCCCTGAGAGAAGGCGGGTTCCTTTTATTTTGTGTTTATCATCGTGTGGGTATTTATGATTCATATGTGGTACTAACTTGAGTACCATGGTGCATGTGGAGAGGCCGAAGGAAAACTTTTTAATGAGTTGTCTCCTTCTACCTTTACGTGGAATCCAGGGATCGAACTCAGGTTTTCATGACAAACCTTGCCCTTACCTTAATAAGCACAGAGTCTAAGCCATTATGTTTCATTTAATTAAGTCAACTGTATTCTCCTTGTTGGAATTCATTTGGAAGAGAAAGGAGAGGGAGGCTCTTCTCAAGTCTCTCTTCTGGTCTGTGGTTGCTTCAAAATATCCTTTTTTTCTTGTAAGGAAATCGATGTTACAGCTCTGCTCCACTCTAGTATAATTTGTGAAGATTAACCCCCGTCCTGCAAATTTCTTAGTAGTTGTAATGCTGTAATTTCAGCTATGTTTGGAGGCTGAGGCAGGAGGATCACAAGTTTAATGCATGCCTGGGCCACAGAATGAGTTCAAGGTCAACCTGGACAATTTAGGGAGAACTTGTCTAAAAATACATACGTACATATATATTGTACTGGCTAGTTTTGTGTTTCAATTGACACAGGCTGAGTTATCACAGAGAAAGGAGCTTCAGTTGAGGAAATGCCTCTGTGAAATCCAGCTGTAAGGTATTTTCTCAATTAGTGATCAAGTGGGTAGGGCCCCTTGTGGGTGGTGCCATCCCTGGGCTGGTAGTCTTGAGCTCTATAAGAAAGCAAGCTGAGCAAGCCAGGGGAAGCAAGCCAGTAAGGAACATCCCTCCATGGCCTCTGCATCAGCTCCTGCTTCCTGACCTGCTTTCGTTCCAGTCCTGACTTCCTTTGGTAATGAACAACAATGTGGAAGAGTAAGCTGAATAAACCCTTTCTTCCCCAACTTGCTTCTTGGTCATGATGTCTGTGCAGGAAACCAGCCAGTACTGGAGGTATTTTCTCAATTGAGGCTTCCACTCCTCCTCAGATGGACTCGAGCTTTTGTTGATTTGACTGAGCTTGAGCCCAGTACATGCTAACTCAACAAAAGAACTAACCAGCATGTACGGATTTGAGCTCTTGAAATATTAGGATAGAGGCTGGATATGGCAGTGCCTAATTCTCTGAATCTTGGCTCCTATTTGTTGGCCATTCATTTCTAGGATGACAGTTGACATCTTCACCTCTACAATAGTTCCCCCCAGTTTGAAATTTCTCGTATTTCCCCTAAAACTTTCTTCAGTTCTCCAGACCACACTCGGTGGTCTATGTCCCAACTGTAGCTACACAGCAGTCCAAGGAACAGGCGTCTGCAGGCAATGCCTTCCTCTAGGCTCCTCTGTTTTTGGTTTGGGGTGAGGTGCTTCCAATAAAAACCTGGAGGCTCAGAAGTATAGAAGTTGGGCCTAGCAACTAGACCCTCGTATATGACTGGTAGAGATTGCCAGGCACTTTGGACAGTGAATGTGAAATTAGTTAAGCAACTGGGGTGATGATGATGATGATGACGACGACGACGACGAGGATTATGGTTACTGAAAGGGCACTCTGCTCTGAAGATCTGATATGCAAACGCTAGTTTAATAGAACTTAAGCAATCTAGGTTTAAGTTTAATTTAAGCCTAAGTTTTAAATCCTGTCGTAGAGTACACAGTTGTTTCTCTCAGGGAAGCCCCATCTTTATTATCCGACTTTGTTACTAGTCACCTGGGCAAAACCGGATCTAGAGTATTCCTTGTCGCTGCTATTATTACCGCGAGCAAATTACACATCAAGGAGAGAAAAAAAATCCTAGCTGAAGACTTTAGTTTACAATACCATGTAAAGATATGACTAGATAAAAGCCTTTACGCATTTAAAGGCTTTTTTTTAAAGAGGTGAAAACAGCATGCAATAAAACCGGCAGATTTTTAATAAAATATGAATTCAATTAATTTTGCGGAATTAATAAAGTCAATAGATTTGACTTTATTATTTATTTTTATAATATTATTGTTATTATTATTATTATTATTATTATTATTATTATTATTGCAAGTCGAATAGATTTGCAAGCTGGCAGTTTCTTCTCAACGCCGTATCTGAAGCGGACCGGGCAGAAAGAATAGAATTAGGACGCTGTTTGCACAGCTGGCATGCCTAACTACAGACCTGCAGGCTCGCAGCTACACCCGGCACAGAGGGGAAGACCCGGAGCGGAAGTTCCGGAGTCCGTCCCGCCCCTCCCACCCGGTGCTGCGTCAGTTCCGGGACTAAGGCCGGCCGCCCTCAGGGCTAGGGCAGTAAAGCAACGGGCCGTGGTGGTTCCCAGCCGGCTGCTTTTTGGCGCCGAGTCCTCAGCATGGCTGCCTCCAGGGTTGAGGGCCCGAGAGCGGCCACACCCTCGTGGTGTTGTTGACCGCCCCTGGCGTCTGTGCTCTTCTTGTCTTTCCTGAGCTGCTCCAGCAGACATGTTCGCTAAGGCCTTTCGGGTCAAGTCCAACACCGCCATCAAGGGATCGGACAGGTGAGGGAGAGAATACTTTGGCTTAGCCTAGCGAGGCCCCTGCACTTGTAGGGCTGTGCGTGGAGACCCCAGGGAGCCAAGCAGGGATGTTAGAGACATTTTTGAGGATAAGGTGTGTGTGGGGTGTCTCTTATATCTTCCAGATGGTCTTTTGGACAATAAAGTTGAGTTAGCGTGTACTGGGCTCACGCTAGGTTTTGTGGAAGTTGTAAAATGAGGGCATATAAGTCCTCCACGGAGTTTAGAGTCCATGGGAGAACTCAGATGGTGTACTGAAACTAAAAGTAGAGGGGGAAAACACGTTAACAATTATTCCTGGCTGGAAAAACTGGTGTCGAAGAGACCGGTGGTGTGAGGTGGCAGAGCATAAGGGAGGCTGTGTGGTAAGGAGAGATGTTAACTCTCCTTTTTGAGTCCGTGTCATAGACGCGAATAGCTCCGCAGGGACTTTGGAGCCAACTTTCTCTAGGTATTCTTGGTACCATAGTAGATTGACAGATTGCCAACCAGTCTAAAACAGGAGTGGGGAAGGAATGTGAGGTCATCTGTGTTTCCGGTGACTTTCCAAAGACTAACTTGGGTTGTTCGGTGAAAATAGGTGTTCAGAGGAACCAACCTGCCCAGGAGTATGTGAGAAGAGATGAGCTAATGAATAAGACAGATAATAGGATTTGGAAAGGCCGAGAACGGGGCATCACAAACCAGGCAGTCTTTTCTTCAGTATTTATGATTTGTATAGTTATTCTGAATGTCCGTATTTATTAATGTCCATCATAAAGATACCATTCATCTTACTGGTGTGCTTTCTGCAGGAGGAAACTCCGGGCTGATGTGACAGCTGCTTTCCCTACCCTTGGAACAGATCAGATCTCTGAATTAATACCTGGGAAGGAGGAGCTGAACGTTATGAAGTTGTATGCTCACAAAGGGGATGCGGTGACTGTGTACACAAGTGGTGGTAACCCCATCCTATTTGACCTGGAGAAAAATTTGTATCCAACAGGTATGGTAACAAGATGAAATGCCCAGACTACAGTTTAACATGTTATTCTCTTTCTATTTGGTTTGGTATTTGTTTTTATTTTCTCCCATAAACATGCCTTTTCAAATAAAATAAACATAGAATTTCCCAATACTATTCCTAAGGATCTTTTCAGACCTAGTGTTTCTAGAACTGACCCTTTCAAGACCAGAAATCATAAGAGGGATAAAAAACAAACAGACCCCCCCCCCCAAAAAAAAAAAAACATGGAAAAATGCCAATGCAGTTCTGAGATAAAGGAGCTTAGGGTTTTGGGAGAATGCTGAAGTGTTGCAAAAGATGGAATATTAGAGCATGTAAAGAAAATATTGGGGGGCTGGAGAGATGGTTCAGTGGTTAAGAGCATTGACTGCTCTTCTGAAGGTTCAGATCCCAGCAACCACATGGTGGCTCACAACTATCTGTAATGAGACCTGATGCCCTCTTCTGGGGTATCTAAAGACAGCTACAGTGTACTTACATATAATTAATTAATTAATTAATTAATTAATCTTTAAAAAAAGAAAATATCATGAAAACTTTTTTTTTGGGGGGGGGTTCTGAGACAGGGTTTCTCTGTGTAGCCCTGGCTGTCCTGGAACTCACTCTGTAGACCAGGCTGGCCTTGAACTCAGAAGGCCTTTTCTTAACACAGTGGAGAAAATGTAGGCTCGGGACTAAGCTGTGTCAGTCATATACTTCCCCTGTGCTGCTTCACGATGGGTTTTCCTAGTAAGAGTCTCTGCTTTTTTATCTTTGTCACACATCTCCTTTCTCTTTTCTGTAGCAGTTGACACGTTTGTCCCTTGGGGTTTTCCTCCAAGGTTGTGTGGCTGCAGCAGTACTATGCAGTCTACATAGGCCGATCCCACCTCTCCTCCAGTTCTCTGCTGTGTCTGAAGACAAATACAGACTTGTTTTTTCCTGTAGGAGTTTTATTGTTTAATTACCATGAAAATAAGGTCTCAAAGACTCAAATTATAAATATGAGAAGGCTTCAAATTTTCTTACAGACTGGCTATCTGTTTTGGGGTCATTTGCTTTTGAAGTCATGCATGAAAGATGGACAATGAGGGATCACAGGCACCCCGTCCTCCACGGGGTTAGAGCCCGTGGTCTCTGCCCCAGATTTTAGTTCGATGTGGCCATTTTCTGCTGGCAGTCCTGAATTAGCAACAGGTAATGCCAAGTCTCAGCAGTTCCCAGTTTCTGGGTGTCAGTAGGTTTCTGCTTTCTTCCTGAAGGCAGTCTCCCTGGCAAGGCTTTTTGAACCTCTGTAAACTTGAACCAAGGTATTTTTGTTTTTCTTTCTGAATTCTAATTAAAGTGAGCACAGTGTTTGATGTTTCTAGATCTCCAGCAGGGAGTGCTTGTTAATCAAGTGTTTCCTGGGTCTCTTTTGGTACAGTGTACACACTGTGGTCCTATCCGGATCTTCTACCAGCCTTTATAACGTGGCCTATGGTACTCGAAAAACTGGTCGGGGGAGCAGGTAAGAGAATTTTTCTATATTCCAGTTATTGCTTGAAATTTCTTTAGTAATTATCTGCCACCTTATAAGGCTACTCATTTCTTGTGTTCTCATGTTGAAAATTGTATACACGTGTGTGTGTGTGTGTGTGTGTGTGTGTGTGTGTGTGTGTGTGTTATTCCTCCAACATATCTGAGTTTCCTGGACATCTCTGATTCTGTTGTAAGCTGTTTAACCAGTTTGTGATCTGCTTCATGCTATACTTTAAATTGTTAGGGAACTTTAGCAAATAGAACATTGTGCTCTTATTTGTTAGACCTGAAATGGAGGGTTGATTCTCACATTGCCATTTTCACCATGAATAATGTAATTGATACGTGTTTCTTTGTCACGTGGATGGCTGTATGATAAAGCATGAAAATGATGTTAAGTAGGTTCTATTTTTATTTGCTACAGATTTGATGCTGCCAGGGGTAGTAGTGCCCCCTACTGGTCTGCCTGAAGTACAGCAAGGCGACCTCTGTGCCATTGCTTTGGTGGGGAACAGGTACTGTGTCAGCCTTTTGTGTGTGGTGTGTGTGTGTGTGTGTGTGTGTGTTGAACAAACATACAAGGAGGTGGAGGAAAATGACCCCTTCCAAAGCACATGGACCAAGAACTGAAAGAAAAAAGTTTCTCTGGAGCAGCTAGTGGGCCCTTGGTGGCTGGCACAAGCCTGCGGAGAGCCTACCGATCTGATAAGCATAAGATGTCTGCTGTCCCTGAATGTTTGAAACTTCCTTTAGCTTTATAGAAGAATGGAAGAGAGGGTGCAGAGGTCTGGTGCGCACCAGGATTCCCAGCATTCTGCAGTGGCCTCACCTTATAGAACCCATTGTAGTTAGCACAGCGAAGGAGTGCTCTCCTGTCCTACACTGGGCGATGCTGGAACTACACAAGTCTTTCTTTGTATCCCCGGAGCGTTGCTTCGGGGTTTTTTTTTGTTATGAGTACATTTTCCATTCGAGGGTCCAGTCTCCAGTACTGCAGTGTGCTTACCTGTCTTCTTTTAGCTGCTTCTGTAGGTAACATTCTCTTGCACCACTACTCATGTCTTTAATAGCTTTATGTAAACATAGCTCACGTACATAGAGTTTGCCTGTCTTGAGTCGCCGCTGGACAGCTTTTAGTATGTTCATAGAGTTCCTAGCCACCCTCTTGCTGCTGCTTTTTTATGCCAGGGCCTCATGCCTCCTAGAGGGGAACCGTTCCCCCTCTGAGCTGAACGGGTCTCCAGCTCCCACTGCTCCTTCTGAAAGAGAAACCAGGAGTCATTGGAGGGACAGTTCTGCCTGACTCTCATCCCTGCTTTCCTCCCTAGAGCGCCCGTTGCAGTTGGAGTGGCTGCCATGTCCACAGCTCAGATGCTGGCTTCAGGCCTGAAGGGAAAAGGCATCTCTGTGCTCCACACTTATCAGGACCACTTGTGGTGAGTGCATTGTTCCTTCTGTTTACAGAGAATGAGGTGGGGTGGGGCATGGGGGACCATGGATGGAGAGAAAATGAACCTGAGATTCAGAAGTGTAAGGATTTGTTCAGGAGCATCCTCCTGCAACTTGTGGACCCCAGACTGCCATCCACTTGCCAAATGTGATTCTTTGTCCAGACAAGAATCTAGAGACAACTTTGGTTATTTTCTAGGCCTGGAATTGTCCCAGCCAATTGCCGTAGGCTTAGGAATCGTTTGTCCTGCCCTGCCCTGCCCTGCTCTGCGGTGATGTCCATATAGTGCTAGCCTCTGGCTTTATCCATTATGTACATTTTAGACATCATTTGGGCCTGAGGCAAATGCTTCTGAATCCAGGTCAGCGGTCAGACAGCAGATGGTACCTGATTACTTTATGCTGTTCAGGTATCATGTCTCAGAATTCTCATTATGGAACACACATTCTGGCTATAACAATGCATATGTCAACAGTCCTAGCACTCAGGAAGCCTACACCAGCAGTTTTCAAGTTTCAGGTCAGGTTAGCCTGAACTATGTAATGAGACCCCATCTCAACCTTCCTTCCCCTTCCCTTAGCCATCCTTTCACCCCCAAAAGAAAAAGAAAAAAAAAAACCTCAAAAACCCAAAAAGTAGTCCTACTGCTTTTGAGAAAAACATTTATTGTTTGAGAAAAGTGACCTTAACCAGACAAAGAGCTCTGAAATGGATCATTACTGCTAGAATGTACATTCTGTAATGAGGAATCCTGTCAGTAGCGTCCAGCCACCAACCACCACTGAGAAACATTTACCTGGTCAGGGCAGCCTGTACATACTATTAAAACTATTAATAAGCACTGCAACTGTTTGCCAAATCTGACAGTAATGTTTAACTGATGTAATCTTGGGCAAAGGACATGAACTTTACTGTGTGCTCTGCTGTGGCATCATGGTTTTTCCTGTCTTAAGGTTGAGGAGTCAGCCATGGCACTCTTGACTGCACATTAGATTGCTTTTGTTTGAACCCAGAGTCCATGGGTTTCATAGTTCAGGTATTTGTATTGTGTAAAATAGACTAAACCCTGGGTTTATACTTCACCAAACTGGTCGAATCTTAATCACACACCTTCCCTTCCCCTCCTCCCCTCCCCTCCCCTCCCCTCCCTTACCTCCCCTCCCCCACTCCTTTCCTTCTTTTTTTTTTTTTCCAAGACAGGGTTTCTCTGTATAACCCTGGCTGTCCTGGAACTCACTCTGTAGACCAGGCTGGCCTTGAACTCAGAAATCCGCCTGCCACTGCCTCCCAAGCACTGGGATTAAAGGCATGCACCACCACCGCCCAGCCTCCTCCTTTCTTTCATATAGCTCAGGTTAGCCTCAAATTAACTATGTAGCCAAGGATGTTTGAATTCCTGGTCCTCTTGCCTTTACCTGCTGAGAACTTGGATTTCAGGCAGGCATCACCATACCTGGTTCTTTTGTTTTGTTTTTATATGTTTTAGTTAGGGTTTCTCTGTGTAGCTCTGGCTATCCTGGAACTTTCTCTGTAGGCCAGACTGGCCTCGAACTTGAAGAGATCTGCGTCTTTGCTTCTCAAGTGCTGGGATTAAAGACATGCACCACTACCACCCAGCTCATATTTAACTCAAGGTGGTTTACTAGTTTATGAAGGGAACGTTTTTAGAGGTTTATCTTCTTCTTCTTCTTCTTTTTTTTTTTTTGTTTTTTTGTTTTTTGTTTTTCGAGACAGGTTTCTCTGTTTAGTCCAGGCTGTCCCAGAACTCACTCTGTAGACCAGGCTGGCCTTGAACTCAGAAATCCGTCTGCCTCTGCCTCCTAAGTGCTGGGATTAAAGGCGTGCACCACCACTGCCCGTCTTTAACTGCCTTCTTTTTCCTTTATCTGTTATATTGAGAATTGATTCAGGGTGTTTCTAGTTGAGAGACAGAGAAAGGGAGAGAGAGAGAGTTTTGGAAGCAGCTCAAGCTAGCCTGGACTCTCTGGGCTCAGAATAATTAAGTAGAGCTGAGATGAGCATCCGTGCTTGACTGCCCTGGGGTCTTCTGCTTGTTGGCACTACTGACTTTAAACCCCTGACTTGACTCTGCCCTGATCAGGGTGGGTTAGTGTTGTAGCTACTGCCTGGTGTTTCTGACATCAGATTTTTCCAGGAGATCTGGAGACAAGTCCTCTCCACCTGCCATTGCCCCACTGGATCCCACAGATAGCTGCGAAGAGAAGGTAGACCTTGGTTTGCACGGAAACCTGAGGAGCCTGACCCTGGAGGGAAAGGAGGAGAATGGGCAGGTTCCTCCCCCAGAAGCCTCTGAGGACACCAGCTCCAGAGCCCTGAGCCAGGACTCCTTGGACGGCAAGCCCCTTCAGGGTATGGCTTTGGGGTGGAAAGACAGGGTGTGCCTGTCTTTCTTATTAGAATGGCATTGATCTTCTGGGAGAGGAGGGCAGAACCCTTCTTTGGGTGTGCAGTAGTTCTGTACTTCTTACATAAACCATGCCTCTTGTCTGCCCGTCTGTCTGCCATTTGTATAGTTTCCAACTATGAGCCCCTCAGGCTTCTGGTCCTAACTTCTCTGAATGAGTGTGGCCTTGTGGATTTGGTCCTTCCTGTGGGGCTAACCCTTATAGGATTAGTGCCCAAGAGTCTGGAAGGGGCCCAGTGAGGTGGCTCCACAGGCAGCAGGTAAAAAGCACTCACTGTGAAGCCTGACTACCTGAGTTCAATCCCCAGAGCTAACCCATGGTGGAAGGAGCCCGTCTTCAGGTGCCACACATGCTGTAGTATGTGAGCACACACTTAAAAGCCTGCAACCGGGGAGCTTTGGTGCCTAGGGATGGGCTCCAGCTAAGCCAAGGTGATGAGGGCCAGAGAGTCTGTAGTGTGCCCCAGGCAGTGTGCGAGCCTCAGGAAGGATGTGGTTCTTTTCTTTCCTTTCAGAGCAAATGGATGAACTGTTACAGCAGTGCTTCCTGCATGCCTTGAAGAGTCGAGTCAAGAAAGCTGACCTCCCTTTGCTCACCAGCACTCTCCTTGGCAGTCACATGTTCTCCTGCTGGTAAGGAAGGCACTGCTGGGTGGGGCTTCAGACGCAGCCTCACAGTTGTTCTTGGTGGTAAAGGAAGACGGGGTGGTGGGGTCGGTTGAGTGACATGCTGTGGGAAGGGCAGAGCAGAAAGTCAGTCTGACGGGTAAATTAGGTTCTTGGCTTTAAAACCTTCAATTTTATCCAGCAAAAGGATCGTAAGATTAAAATTCCCAGGATTCTCTGACTGCTCTTCCTGCTGAAGTGTTTCTGGGCTGCCTCTTATGAATTAGTTACCATGGCATACACTACAAGAGTCCCCGAAACAGCCTTTGTCAAAAAGCTTTCTGTACCACTCCACCCTTCCTGGGAGGAGAGTAGGTATGAAACCTACCCCACTGAGATTGTAGCCACCAGGAAAGGGAGTGTTGACTTTGAAGATGGAGCCAGTCAGGTTCAGCTCCCACCTCCTCAGCATTGTTAACTACTGCAGATTTCATGTAGTCACAGCCTGACCTATACCAAGCACCTGTTAATACTGTAAGAGCAGGGTCTTTCCCGAATCCCCTACAACTTGGTACTGTGGCTCATGCCTAAAATTCCAAGGCTGAGGTAGGATAGGTAGGAGTGGATCTAAAGGCTAGTTGAGTGAGTGTCAGATCAGCAAGACTCTGCCTTTAAAAATGAGAAAGATGAGCCAAGCGCTGGTGGCGCACGCCTTTAATCCCAGCACTTGGGAGGCAGAGGCAGGAGGATTTCTGAGTTCGAGGCCAGCCTGGTCTACAGAGTGAGTTCCAGGACAGCCAGGGCTACACAGAGAAACCCTGTCTCGAAAAACCAAAAACCAAAACAAACAAACAAAAAAAAAAAAATGAGAAAGATGGCTCAACAGTTAAGGCTGCTCCTCCAGAGGTTCTAAGTTCAATTCCCAGCAACCACATGGTGGCTCACAACCATCTGTAATGGGATCCGATGCTCTCTTCTGGTGTGTCTGAAGAGAGCGAAGCGTATTCATATAAATAAAGTAAATAAACAAAAAACATTTAAAATGAGTGAGTGTGGGCTAGAGAGATGGCTCAGGGGTTAAGAGTACTGACTGCTCTTCTGAAGGTCCTGGGTTCAAATCCCAGCAACCACATGATGGCTCACAACCATCTGTAATGAGATCTGATGCCCTCTTCTGGGGTGTCTGAAGACAGCTACAGTGTACTTACATATAATAAATAAATAAATCTTAAAATGAATGAGTGAATGAGTGAGTGAATGAATGAATGAGACCACCCGGTGGCTCTGCCTTTCAAATATATACGTAAACAAGCGAACAAACAGTCCACTCACAGCCTGCTCTGCTTCAGCATGTGCTGTGCTTTCTGAGACTCTTCTGTTTTTAAAGTGTAATTAGTGAAATTGCTTACTGTCTACGCGTGGCCTTGAGGCACCCATGTCACCGGTGGTGTTGGGGCCCTTGGCATTTTGTCTTGTCTACCATAGGTTGCAAGTGACTTGGAAATGGGCTTCCGGAACTTTTTCTTGGGCAGGTCTTGAGTAGGTTCTAGGATAGTCTCCCTAACAGTCCCACTGCTACTGATTGTTAGGTTTTGAGAGAAAATGTAAGTCCTGAGGGGAGAGAGAAATCCCAGTTTTCATTAGGAACCTCTATTCCCAACTACTCTAAAACTGCTTTCATGGCAGGCATCAGTAGGCTGTTTCTGTGAAGAGGCAAATAGTAAATAATTTAGTTTTTTTAGGCCATATGGTGGCTGTTTCAAGGACAGATGTGACTGAAGACAACAGATAGGGTGTGGGCAGGCTAGTAGGCTCCAGAGTGCAGTGCTGAACTCTTGGTATAGCTCTGGCTTTCCTTCCCCTGGGGTGAGCTTGCTCTTGGTAAGGCTCACTCTGAAGTGGAACTTGTGAGGCCACAGGAGATTCTCTGGTGTGAGGGGACTCTAAAGCTGTGTCTGTTTATAGTGGTCACTAATCACGTGTGGCAAATTACATTTAAAATTCAGCTCCCCAATCACAGTAGGCGTTTCAAGTGTTTCATGACCATAAGGATGCCTAGTAGCTACCATATTACACAGAGACATTCCATTACCACAAAAGTGTCATTGGATAGTTCTGACTCAGAGTAACCTGTAATCCCTGCCCATCTCTGATACCACAACTGGGCAGAGAGCTCTAGAATGGTGGCTTCTGTTGGACTATGGGGGAGGGTAGGACAGCCTGAGAAGGTGTCAGGCAGGTATCGGAACTTTTTGGTTTTGGTTTAACTTACCTTTTTATCTGTCCTAGTCCTGAAGGACAACAACTGGATATAAAGAAATCAAGCTATAAAAAGGTAAGTGCTTGCACCTTCTTTGCATGTCTACACAGTCATATAGGAATACATGTGATGTAAGATGGATATGGGAAGCCCTGTAGACAGGGCTCAAGCTAGAACATAAAAGCCTCGTGATTTTAGGTGTAATGGGAAATAATGAAACTCTCCTTGGGCCAAAGCACCCAGTTCTCTCTTCCCTTTGACTCCTTTCTATCTAATTAGAGTCTGACAGCTTCACCAATTAGTTTAGCAGCTTCTTTTTTTAAAATTAGTTTTATTTTTAATTATATGTAGATGTGTTAGTGCTGGTGCCAGAGGAGGCTCCCAGAGCTGGGGTTACAGACAGTTGTGAGCCACTCAACCTGGGTGCTGGGAATCAGACTGTGTCCTCTGCAAGAGCAGTGCGAGCTCTTGCCGACTGAGCGCCCAGTGTGAGCTCTCGCCTGCTGAGCTGTCTCTCCAGACCCCAGTGTGAGCTCTCTATTGCTGTCTCTCCAGCCTTCTAGTAGCTTTTTGTTCCTCAAGTTGTAGGAATGTGTATAGGCTTTTGGTTCCTAGTCTAATGGGTCACAATGCTCCAGTCCCCACTTCGCAGCAGACCTGGCCCTCCTAGGTGCTCCATGGGCAGAGTCAGTGAAGCCCCCTATACTGGCCTCTTTTCCCAGCTCTCTAAGTTCCTGCAGCACATGCAGCAGGAGCAGATTGTCCAGGTCAAGGAGCTGAGCAAAGGGGTGGAGAGCATTGTGGCTGTGGACTGGAGGCACCCGAGGTAAGTGCAGGGCCTGTCACCGCAGCTCAGTTGGTTTAAGGGCACTGGGCCACAGACCTGGACTGCCAAGGCACTGGTGTAATGTGTGCTTTTGTTTTCTTTGCTGGGTTCAGGATCACATCTTTCATCATCCCCGAGCCTTCCCTGACTTCCCAGACTGTCCAGGAAGGTAGCAGGGAACAGCCCTATCTCCCTCCAGATATAAAAGTCCTCTACTGTGTCCCAGCCAACATGACCCAGCTCTTCCTGGAGTCTGGCCACAAGTGAGTTTTGGGGAGAATCCCTTGTCTCCCTACATGGTCTGCCTGCACTTTCCCCTCATCTTGAGCAGTGTTTTCCTGCAACTGGCAAGCCTGCTCTGCCCACCCTCCTTCTAAATGCAGTCTCACACCTCCCTTCCTGGGGTGGCTTTTTGGGTTAGGTAAATGAGACAGTAGGCCTCAATCTGCAGTTGCATTTCATGTAGCCCTGCTTGCCTCCCCTTAGGGAAAGCAGAAAAGGAAGGCAGGAGCCAAGGAAAGTGCCCTGCTAAGCAGGGAGTTTGCAGTTGGACCCCAGGTCCAGCTTGAACTCACTAACCTCTGGTTACTTCTCTCTCCTAGGAAGGGGAGCACCCTTGAGGGCAGTGAAGTCCGAAGGATCATCACTGAGTATGCCAAGACAAACAGCCTGGTGGATGCAGACAACAGAAAGTGAGTTCCATCAGCATCAGGGTGGACTGTGTTTGGTCGGGTCTTCACCTTTACAGACAGACAGGAAAGGAGACAGAGAATGGGCTGGCCGGGGAGCTCAGTGAGTAAAGGCACTTTCTGCCAAGGCTGACTGGCTGAGTTCAATCCCCGGACCCCTATGGCTGAGAGAACAACTTCTGCAAGTTGCCCCACGTGTGCACCTGTATGCACAGAGGCATAGACATGAATGTAAAAACTTTAAAATCAAAGGATGGAAAGGATTCTGGACTGGAGAGTATACAGTTGCGGCAGCTTAGAAACAGGCAGGTGCAGTGTTTGCAAACCATGGGCTGTTGCCTGGGGTTCAGATCGATCACATGGTGTGAGCATGGTCCATAGGCTGAATGCACACATCTCACGTATGTCCACCACTGATGTTCAAGGGCATGTGGCTGTTGTCAGGAAAAATGCAACCTTGAAAAAGTTAATCCAAGTCACTGTGACTTTTTGCTATGACTTTTCTTTATAGATGGCATGCTACTAGCCCTAAGTTCTTCCTTTAACTATATGGGTCTCTGGGGTATTATGTAACAGCTCAGTCCATGTATACATTGTAATGACCATAGCTATAACACATCCTTCCTTCCTTGCTAGCCTGTTGACTGAATCAAGCCTTGAAAGCTATGGTCACATAGCAGAACTGAGCCAAGAGTTCTTTCCACATTTTCTTCCACCATTCACTTCTCCTCTTTGTCCTCCCATCAGTGGGCTTTCCTGCCCAAGGGCCTCTGGTCCCACAGCTGAGTGATCCAGATGGTGCAGAGGGCACAGGTGATGGTTGCTCTTACTTTGGTTGCAATGGTTAAGTCTGAAGTTGCCCTAATGCCTCTGTTTTCCCTTTAGTCTGGTGAAGTTGGATCCTATCTTATGTGACTGCATCTTAGAGAAAAATGAACAGCACTTGGTCACAAAGCTCCCGTGGGATTGTCTCCTGACCAGGTAGGTAACAGGGACCAGGAGTCCCTTTCAACTCTCCTGCACCACTGCCCTTAGCATCTACCACAGAGTTTCAGAATAGTCACCATGATCTTTAGCCTGGACCTGTGGCAGCAACATGAGTGCTTGAGTTGAGATCTTCAGTACCCTGTAAAAGCCAGCTGAGGCAGGGGACAGATTAACTGCAGCGTTGGGGAGCAGCCAGCTCAGCTAGACTGTGAGCGTCAGGTGCAATGACAGATTCTGCCTCAGAAACAAGGTAGAGGGTGGTTGAGGAACCCGGCATTGACCTGGACTCGATGTGCATGCACCCACAGTCATCCCCACCAAGTACATACATATCCTCTGCCCATCCCCGTCGTTACTATTTAAGTCTTTCTTTCCATAAACTAATGGATAAATAATTAATGGACTAATTCTGATAAAGAGAGCTTTAGTGACAGTTTGAGCCATTATAACAGAAGAACATGACAGAGAGAAAAGAAACAGTAACTATAAATAATAACTTCAATAACAGAACCACTTAAGGCTGAGGAGTTGTCTTCAATGGAAAGATTCTTGATTTGTTTTTCAGTAGAACCATAGCTGAAAATAATTCATATTGGGATCCAGCAAAGTGTGTAGCTCATATAGACTATCCTGCCATGTGTCTGCGAGATTATTGGAGCACAGCCTTGTCTAGTAAAGGGTTAGGGTGTTCTGTGCTGTGATGGCAGAATTGAGTTGGCTTCTGGTTTTGTGTTGTGTTTTGTTCATTTTGTTCGTGGTGTTTTAAGCTCACCATGTCGCTTAAGTTGGCCATGAATTTGTGCCACTGGGTGCAGGCATGAGCTACTGTAGAGTTGAATGTTCTGTAAAGATACATTATTATTATTACAGGTTGCTGAGAGGTGGCTCAGTGGGTAAAGCATAAGTACCTGAGTGACTTCCAGAACCCAGGTAATGCCTGGTACGCCTCTGTAGTCCGAGTCCTCCTATGAATTGATGGGGACAGACATAAGCATCCCTGGCAAGCCGCCATGGGTCAGATAACCTAGGGTCTCCAGCTGTGAAAACAGGGACCGCATTCCAAACAGTGAAAGCTGAGGACTGCCTCCTGAGGTGGTTCTTTGACCTCCACACGTGCACCCTGCAGGTGCCTGCACTTATCCACACACGCACACACAAACATACGTGCATTCACTTCATACACACAGACTATTAAGTAAAAACTGCATTGCTAGAACATGTGACACATGTGACACAGCAATAACCTGTTAGGGAACATTTTTTTGAGACAAGTAGTAACCTTCTCAAAGCAGACAGCAGATTCCCAGGAGGCCAAGCAACTGGGGAGTTCCCAGGTGCTTGAGTCACTGTTGTTCCCATCTCAGATGTCAACTTTGCCTACACCATGGGGAGCTTTGAGACACTGAGTTCATTGGTCTGTAATGCCATTCCCCAGGTGGTGTCAGTGCTTCTAACATGCAGCCAGTTACAAATCAGTGTGCTGCAAACTCTTACCCAGTGCTCATGGTTGTAGGATGCAGAGAGATGCTGTCTGTTGCCTTGATCTAGTTATAACTCAAATTCTCATTTTAGGTGTTTGAAAAATCTGCAGCCTGCCTACCAAGTGACATTTCCAGGCCAGGAACCGATTCTAAAGAAAGGGAAACTCTGTCCAATTGACATCACCCTTGCACAGAAGGCATGTAATAAAAAGGTAATTTAAAAGATACTGGGGTTGGGGCTGTGCAGCTCAGTCAGAACATTTGCTTAGCCTATGCTAAAACCTTGGGTTCCACCCCTACCACCACCCAGAAAAGAAAGATCTAGTGTTTGGAGATGGTAGCTTAGTTTCCCTGCTAAGGTCTGGTTTTCTGATCTGATTGGAGGCTTTGGATTGGAAAAGCCCATGCTGTGTGCCTGCCCTGGTCCTGGGCAGGAGGTGTCATTAACCCACTCCCTCCTGCCCTCTGGAAATTTGTACTAAGAAACTTGTTAGAGCCTGTTTGAAAAGTGGGTACTATTTTAGTTTGGGTTTTTTCCTTGGCACTATACCAGCCTCTGTCTCATACAGCTTGTGAAAATTTCAGCTTATGGCCAGGCGCTGGTGGTGCACGGCTCTAATCCCAGCACTTGGGAGGCAGAGGCAGGTGGATTTCTGAGTTCGAGGCCAACCTGGTCTACAGAATGAGTTCTAGGACAGCCAGGGCTACACAGAGAAATCCTGTCTTGAAAAACAAAACAAAACAAAACAAAAAAAATCAGCTTGTGAACATGAGGTTGCAGGGAGCAAATTATAGCTCTGCTTAAAATGTGTTGGATGCTGTTCTCTGCCAAGGAGCACCCTTAGTCTGCATATCTAGAGAAAGACAGAGGGAGAAATCCTGAGCGCCCAGGCTTGGGCTCAAAACAGAGGACTTGACAGAATGTGTGGTTCTGAGCTGAGACTGTGGAATTCCAATGTGGCCTTTTCTCATTTCTTGACCTTCTGCTGCTTATTGAACTTCCTCATGCCTCAGTTTCCTTCTGTGAAGAATGGAGGTAATAACTGCCATGTGAGTTACTTACTTCAGTGATCAAATGAAGACTCTGTGTAGGCTAAGCACTTACTTAGCAGGACATGTCCCCTAAAGGCGAACCACTCATATTACTCTTGGTTTTTTTTTTTTTGTTTGTTTGGTTGGTTTTTGGTTTTTTGAGACAGGGTTTCTCTGTATAGTCCTGGCTGTCCTGGAACTCACTCAGTAGACCAGGCTGGCCTCAAACTCAGAAATCCGCCTGCCTCTGCCTCCTAAGTGCTGGGATTAAAGGCGTGAGCCATCACCGCCTGGCAGTAGTTGGTGTTCTTAACCACTGAGCCATCTCCCAGCCCTGGATTGTGGTTTTTATTACCTTTTTTTTTTTAAGGATTTATTTATTTATTTATTATTTTTTTGTTTTTGTTTTTTTTCGAGACAGGGTTTCTCTGTGTAGCCCTTGCTGTCAAGGAACTCATTCTGTAGTCCAGGCTGGCCTTGAACTCAGAAATCCACCAGCCTCTGCCTCCCAAGTGCTGGGACTAAAGGTGTGCGCTACCACCGCCTGGCTTTAAAGGATTTATTAATTTCTATTTTCTGTCTATGGATTTTTTATCTGTGTGTGTGTATGGGTTTTTTATCTATGTGTGTGTCTGGATACCACATGTATGCTGTCCTCATGGAGGCCTGAAGTGGGCATCAGATCCCCCAGAACTGGAGTTAAAAGGTTGTGAGCTGCCCTGTGGGTTCTGGGAATTAGAGCAGCAAGTGCTGTTAACCACTGAGCTATTTCTGACCAAGTATGCTCTTGAAAAAGTGTTAATGCTTTCCTTTTTTGCCCTGACGTCATACTCTTCTCATTTGTTGCTATAAGGGAAAAGCGCCATGTTGTTGACTAGCTATGTGATCTTAAGGGACTGTTGTGAGGTACAAAACATTTTATTATCATTATCATCAACATTGTATCACCATTATTGGGGTTGGGGAGGGATGGCGTGCATGCCTCAGTGCATGTGTGGAAGTCAGAGGTCAACTTTGTGGAGTTGGTTCTCTCCATCTGCCTTGATGTAGGTCCCGGGCACTGAATTCAGGTCGCCAGGTTTGTGCAACAAGCACCTTACCCACAGAGCCATCTCCCCAGCCATCAGTTTCTTTTTCAGTTGAGGTAGTTTTGCTTTTATGTTTAAAGCAGTCCTTATCTCACACAGCTCGGTGGTACCTGCCTCTAATTCCAGCATCCAGGAAGCAAAGGCAGGGGAATCCCGAGTTAGACGCCAGCCTGGTCTATAAGAGAGTTTGAAGCCAGTCAGAGAGACACAGCCGAGACTGTGTTTAAAAAAATAAGGCAGTCCTTAACCTTTGGAGATACATACTGAAATATCTATATGTGAAATGATCGGAAGTGTAGGATTTGTTGTAAAATGATGTAGGATCTAGGAGTGGATGGGTGTGAGTAAACTCATGTTGTATCATAGCTAACTTTGAGGTTAGGTCTCTTAATGTAGCCTTGGCTAGTCTACAACTTGCTATGCAGACTAGGCTGTCCTCAAACTCTAACTCCCAGAGATCCATCTGCCTCTGCTTCCTAAGTGCTGGGATTAAAGGTATAAATTGCCATGCTTGGCACCATACTATTTTACTTATGTTTTAAATTCTCCATAGCTAAAATCCCTTAAATATTTGACATAGGTAGGATAGGATATCTGTTAACACATACATTGAATGAGGTAGAGAAGGTCATTTTAGAAACATGAAAGTATAACTATTTGGACAGAAAGGCACCAGAGTTCCAGGGAGAGAGGACCATCATGGAATACGAGTAAAAGGACCCTTAGAGTTGAGGAGATACCACACACACCCACTGTCAGCTTCCTGTCCCCAGGTGACTGTGGTCCGGAACTTGGAGACCTATGGTCTAGATCCATACTCAGTGGCCGCCATTCTCCAGCAGCGGTGTCAGGCCAGCACCATCGTCTCTCCTGCCCCTGGAGCCAAAGACAGTCTGCAGGTGCAGGTCCAAGGAAACCAAATCCACCACCTTGGCCAGCTACTGCTCGGTGAGTAGCCCTTCTGAGGAGACACATTGGGCAGCTTAGCAAAGACCTGGCCTCTGGAGTCTAACTACCCTACCTGTATTTATACAGTCTTTATAGTGGGTCTACTTCACAGTGATGCAAGAGATAGACATCCCATAGAAACTGTACTTCAGATTTTAAAGTTTGGACTCTTCCAGAACTAGCATTGGCTAGACGGCCCGATGAAATGCTAGGTAGCAGCAGCAAGAGTGTCTCGCCACCCCCATCAGTCATGTGACCATGTGGGGAAACAGCCAGACCACCATATTATGCTGAACCACTTAGCTAAGGTGTACTCCAGTGTGGCTGGATTATGTGTCTTTTCAATTTGCCATATTCTCTCTCTCTCTCTCTCTCTCTCTCTCTCTCTCTCTCTCTCTCTCTCTCTCTCTCTCTCT
>JADRCC010578385.1:0-15013 GCA_019843855.1 Hylomyscus alleni
ACTGAGAAGGTCCTAAGTCAAAAATAGTGGGTGTCATCAAAGCACCAGCTTTATTTATTCTCTCCCTCCCTCTTCTCTTCCCTCCTCTCTTCTTCCATCCTCCCTCCCTCCCCCTCCTTTCTCCTTTCCTCCTCCCTTTCCTCCCTCCCCCCTTGCTCCCTCTTCCCTCCTTCTTTCTACCTGTCTCTTTCCTTCTCTTCTGCTTTCACTTTTGCAGTGATTGGGATCAAACCCCAGGTTTTGTGCCTGCTAAGCAGGCACTTTATCAATAGAGCTATTTTCTGGTCAACTTTTAGAAGTTTATTCATTTGAAACTGTTTTTATAATGTACTTCTATCTATCATGATTTCATCAGTGATCTCAATATCTTTTTATTTCCAGAGTCTGTCATTCAGACTCAAAAATGAAATTTAAAAAAAAAAAGACTGGGCATTGGTGGCAGCACTTGGGAGGCAGAGGCAAGTGGATTTCTGAGTTCAAGGCCAGCCTGGTCTACAGAGTGAGTTCCAGGACAGCCAGGGCTACACAGAGAAACCGTGTCTCAAAAAAGCAAAAAAAAAGAAAAAAGAAAAAAAAGTAGCCATATTTTTTTTTATTGAAGAAACGTGTAATTCTTTTATATCTGATTTTAAGGTTTTTCTTTTATTTTTATTCATATGATGTGGGGAGGGGTGGTGAATGGCAAGTGAAGAGAGTGTGTCTGATCTTCTGGAGCTGGGTTGCAGGCAGTTGTGATCTCATGAGAGCTGAACTCAAGTCTTCTGAAAGAGCAGTGGGTACTCTTAGCCAGCAAGTCATCTCTATGTTCCCATATTCTGTAGGTGTGAGTTCTGTAGGAAGTAGCGCTTGTGTAAATGGCGTTCTGCTTTGCTTCCATGTAGCACAAGTAACCTGGAAAAGGGCTTTCTTCTCTGAGAAGCATCTCTGTCCTTCTAGCCACATGGGTGATAGACAGCGAATAACTAAGGAGAAAACACAGCCGATGTTGTCGCTGATGTTGGCCTTCAACTCTCCTGCTTCCACTTCCCAAATGCTGGAATTATGGGTCTGTACCACTCTACCTGGTTATGTGCAGTGCTGGGGGCATCGAACCAAGGGTTCTGTACTTGCTAGGCAAACACTCTACCAACTGAGCTACATTCCCAACCCATATTCTGCTGTTTTCAAATTGCAGTACAATATGCAGAGTATAACGTTTACTAGCTTGACCGTTTTGGGGGTACAGTTCAGGGACCGTCATGCACCTTCCATCCTTAGAACTCCATCATCTTACACAACTGCCATTCTGAGCCTATTAAACAGGGGCTCCTGCGTGTTCTCCTCTCCCACCCTCTCCATGAATCTGACCTATTTTTTTTTTTTTTTTTTCCGAGACAGAGTTTCTCTATATAGCCCTGGCTGTCCTGGAACTCACTCTAGACCAGGCTGGCCTAGAACTCAGAAATCCGCCTGCCTCTGCCTCCCAAGTGCTGGGATTAAAGGTGTGCGCCACCACTGCCCAGCAAATCCGACCTCTCTAAGTCCCTTAAGAAAGGTCATCATCCAGCGTTAATCGCCCCACCCCCATTAATGTCACATGATTCGATTCCCTAGGATTATTTTTTATCTGTATTTACTGTGTGTTAGAATTTTCCTCGTTTCAAGTCTGAGTAGTGTTTCATCGCATGAGCACACTCTTTTGTTAACAGCTCATCTGTCTCCTTACACTCTGCCACTCTGGCTGCTGCTGCTGTAAATGAATGTCCGTACATTTCGATCCTCAGCATCATCACACTGTTACAACTCCAGTCGTCTCCTTAGCGTTCTTAGCGGTAACAAGAGTGAAGGAAGAGGCTATACCAGCCTCTTCTAAGGCTCTTTTCTGTCTCACTCACTGATCTCTATGAGATGGAAATCACAGCAATGATGTACATAGTTAATATTCGTCCAGTGCCTACCATGGCAGGACTACCTTTCTTGTAGCCCCTACAGTAAACCTGTGAGTAAGCCTGCATCTTACCAGAGAAGCAAAGCTATCAAACCAATTCCCTGTAGTCACATCTGTTCATTATAATAGAGCAAGGTAGGCAGGAGGACCCAGGACGCTGGCTCCAGAGCTAATAATGTCTTGGTTCTTTTGCCTTTTATGTACATATGTGGTGTATGTGTGTGGGTGCTGGTGTGTACCTTGTTGAGCCCAGCGGCTCACATCAGGTGTTTTCTTCAATTGTTCTCCACTTTCATCTTATGGAATAGAATATCTTTCGCGTTTGAGCACCCAGATTTAGCTAAAACGTTGGACCAGCAAGCCCCAGGGATTCTCCTATCCCCACTTCTCCAGTTTGAGGTTTACAGGTGTGCAGTGAAGGTGTGTACATATGCATTGGGAATCCAAACTCAGGTTTTCATGTCTCTATAGTAATATCCGCTGAGCCATCTCTCTAGCCTCAGAGTTCTTGCTTCTGCTGACCAATGTCTATCCTATAGAATGCTGGGAAATTATTGCTATAATTCCTTACATGGAGGAGGCATAAACATCCTCCCCATTGAGGTTCATCACGGAGCACCAGTGAGTTCATCAGCCTTACTTCTTGAGCATAAATGAAGTTTATTCACAGGAGTCCCACTGATCTCCCCGTTCCTCGGAAGGACCACTCTTCACTCAGCAGGATGGTGGCTTTCCTGTAGCTGGATAGATACCCTCTCCTCTAAGTCCTTCCCTTAGACCTTGAGGGCATGTAAAATTGGGGCAGAATTGCATGCAGCTGACTAGGGGAGATACTAGATGCTCAAGATTCCCATAACCCTCCCTACCCCCTTTGTATGTGAGTAGCTGGGATGATCTTTGGTGATCAGACCTCATTGAACTTCTAAGAATGGTGGTTGTTTGGCTTGGAGACAGTCCTGTGCTACAGAAGTCTAGCTCTGTCTGGATGGAACATATTTCCTTGCCCAACCAGATCCAGGCTCTGCTAGAAGGAAGAGGATAGTGAACACTGGACCAGCAGTTCACAGACCTGTTTCGGCCCTCGCTGTGGACACTGCCTCTCTAAGTTCCATTTTTAAAGTCAGACGGCCTCAAGGACTCACAGTTGCATGTGCTATGTTGCTGTGCTGCCACCCACACCTCCACACCGTGGTGGCACAAAGACCAAAGGCCATGCCATTTTGGTTTACTTAGACCACTGTCAGAAGCCGTCTAGGAAAGGATAAGACATGCCAGTGAACTTTCTGGAGATAGCCTACCGTTTTGCATGGCCTGCACTGAGATGTAGGGTCTTTGAGATGTAGGGTCCTTGGAGACTTCCTCCCAGGATTGCTTCCTGCTGCTGATGTACTTTTCCCTGTCAGTGTTACGTAGTCTAATGATGCCTGGGATCAACCTGTTCTGTTGAGCAAATTTCCTGCAGATCAGCATGAAGATGAGCTTTCACGAATCAATGCTGTTTAGGTGAATTAAGTACATTAAAACATTCCTGATTTGATTCAAATAATTTCAAGAAGAAAGTTTAAGGACATGGTTTTAGTTGTTTTGCCAGAAAGATATAATAAAGTTAGAATGAAGAATAGAAAGACTGCATAATAAGGAATATAATGAGCTTTCATAAAGTACACCAAGACATAGGCTTGGGACAAATTTGTGATCAAGGAAAGCATTCACTCTCGGTCAGGCCCAAGGATGAGGCCACAGGAGTGCACTGTGATAAAGCAAGGCCACGTGAAACTGTTGCTTTGAACATAGTGAACTTGTAGAGTGAAACACTACTGCGAACTTTCTATGGACATCTTTCTGTAACTCCCTTTGTGCATAACATTTTATCTCTGAGGTTATTTTATAAAGAACTTTTGTCCAAGAAGGTATAAGAAGGCCAGAGAGAAGGAATAAAGTGTCGCATCTGGGGCTCAGCTTCATTCAACAAAAACATTATGTATCTGTCTATATGTATTTGTATGCAGGTATATGTGTATGTCTATAAGTATGCATGTACACTTGTGGAGTTGATGAGACAGGTGGTCAGGGCTGACCAGGGTGTGAGTGTGTGTGTACGTCTGTGCATGCTATCTGTGTAAATGATTTTCTTTCTTTCCTTTTCTTTTCTCTCTGGTTCATGGAGAGGTAGTGAGCTCAAAACCTCTTGCCTGACAGGAGAGGGGCCCTTGAGCCAAAAAGAAAAGAATTAAACCTTTTTTGCTTAATCCCTTGCTGCTATCAGCTGGAGTTAGTTACCAGGAGCCAGAGGCTTTTGGTCTTAGAATAGCCAAAAGTTAAAAAAAGAGAAAATGTATCCAAAGTGAGCTGCTTTAGCCCCAGCAATTGCTACTATTGCCCCTGTAATCATCAAACCATTCTTCACTGCCTGCCTCCGTACTTGGATGCTGCGGCTGGCTCTCAGTGGTCACAAATGGTAGAGACCCTTATGTCCACCACTTAGGAGATGGCGTCATCTTCCAGGAAGAGAGTAGCTCCTGCAAAGGGAAGCAGATGTTACTAGTCTTATGAGAAACAATGTGTATTTGTAAGAATGATTATTTTTTCTGTTAGTGGTGTGCTACATCCTTTAAGTTGCTTTTAATATTTTCTATACCCCACCCCTTTTTGAGAGGAAATATCGTGTAGTTTAGTCTAGCTGTAAGCTTGCTATGTAGCCAGGGATAACCTCAAACTTATCTTGTTCTCTCTCCACCTTCCAAGTGCTGAGGTTGCAGATGTGAGCTGCTACACCCAGTTTAAACAGTATTGGTATTGAATTGAGGTTTCAATGTTACACAGTGAACACAGGTTACCATGCCTGCATGGTAGGCAAGCCCTCTGCCCACTGATCACTCCCCTGCTGTAGCTGCCACTATTGAATAGTAGACTATTGAATAGTGTGCATGTCACAGAAGTAACCTGTGATTCTCCTGTATGATGCACAAGCTCTTAATCACAGTGTTCCAGTGTTTTCTGTGCTAACTCCCTGAAGCGGCACCACATCCTTGTCCTAGCAGGTTGGGTCAGGCTGAGTGTTGCTACGCTCCAGCATACTGGATTTCGTCTTCCGGGATGGGTGGCCATCAGCACTCAAGCAGACTATCTTTCCAGGAAGTGGCTTCCTGTTTCAATCTTAGAAGCAGACCAGAAACAGAGAGGCCTTTTTTGGGGCAGAGCAGGGCGAAGGGGGTGAAGACCAAATATTTACTACAGTCCTTTGAATCTTACCTTCTTATAGTTTGTAAATGATGGCACAGTCTTGGCCCTGTTTATCTTACACAGCAAGTGGTTCTCAGACCCTGGCATTGCCCTGTTCGTGGTGGGTGTCACTGTCTAGTGTTTGGTAGTTGGTGCAGAGAAGCAGAGCTACTAAAATCTAGTAATTAATGCTGAACAGGCCACCAAACTCCCTAGGATGCAAAAGAGACTCTGAAGTGCTAAGGTCATTTAGATGTCCTGTTTGTCCAGAGAGGCCTTGTGATTGCTACACTGCTATTCAGATGTTTGTCACCCACTTTTGTGTTATGTGAGGTGATTTCCAAGGCCACCTCTAGCAGCAGGTTCCAGGGAATCACAGATTGTTCATGTTGGTGGTTGCCCAAGGATCATAATTTTATTTACACAAGTATTTTGCAGTATAGTAAGTTTAACACTGACATAGTTTATTTTTTGAGACCCAGAAGATAACCTAGCTGAATGAAGCGCAAGTGGGTCTAAGTCTGATCCCTTTTGTTTGTTTGTTTGTTTCTTGAGACAGGGTTTCTCTGTGTAGTTTTGGCTGTCATGGAATTCACTCTGTAGACTAGGCTGTACTCTCGGAGATCTGCCTGCCTTGGCCTCCTGAGTGCTGGGATTAATGGTTTATGCCACCACTGCCCAGCTAGGGTATTTCGTTTCTTTGTTTTGTTTTGTTTTTGAAAAGCACTATGGTTACTCATATTTGAGCTTGTAATCTCAGTACTGCAGAGGTAGGGACTCACAGAGCCAGGACTGACTGGCCAACCAGCTTAGCTTAATCAAGTTCCAAGTTAGTGAGAGACCCTGTCTAAAAAATTCAAAATCAAGATGGATATCACCAGACCTCAAGGTTGATCTCTGGACTCTACACACATCCACCTGATCTCACACACACACACACACACACACACACACACACACACACACACACACAGTGTTTTAATATAATGTTAGCATTATGGTGAAAGATCTACTTTTGAACTCCTTTACTTGAGTCCACATGTAGACCTAATCGGTCAGAGGTTGGAGGTCCCGGTACTTGGAGTGTGCCATTGTCAGGTACACAGACCAGCAAGCACTTGGCAAGGTTTGCCTTCATTTCTTCCTTCTCATTTCTTCCTTCACACCTAATGTCAAGAGCCAAATGGAAAGCCTGCGTAGAAGCTTGGGAAGGGGTTACTGTGCTGCTTGCTGGTCAACGGGGTGAATTGTTGGAGTCTTCTTATCCTTCTGGCTTGTTTGTTCCTGAATTTTGTCTCCTATGTAGACCTTCTGGGCGTTTCCACTACAGAAACTATGTGGGTGCTGTCTTCCTATGAGCTTCCTACATGAGCTGCTCCCAGTAAACTCAGGCTTGCACACACCCTGTGGTTATCATGTACTCATTAAGTCCCAGCTGTCTCCAGCTTCAGACAGGGACAACCAAGTGATGACTTAATGTAGAGGCAGCTATAATGGTGGTTGGGCCTCTTGATAACGTGGATAGTACGTTGGTCACAGTGTCTGGTCACAGGGCTTCTTGCTTATGATTGCTAGTGAGGTACCCTGGCATGTGAGAGCACACACAGGATTAAGGTGAGAGGAGTTCTTTCACTGTTCAGAAACACAAATTCTCTGTTTAAGCACTGAATTGAACTATGAGTCTGACATTCTAAGTATAGGCAGGTCATGTGGGTTAGAGAAGGGGTAGTAAATACCTCTCCTTTTCTGACCCCTTGTAACTCCAACCCTGGTGCCTGTCAGGACTGGGAGCCTCACTAGCAGCTGGATTCTTAACCGGCTGAATCATGACACCCTGTGCTGTGCACCCTGGGATATGAAGCCACAAGTCGTTGATCTTGGCTGGAAAAAAGCCACTGTTGGCATTTGGTGTCACCCTTCAGTTTCTGTGGATGCTAAATACCCAGCATCCTAGAGCCAAAAGGATAGCTTACCTGAACATGCAAAGTGTGGGATCCTCTGTTCCTTGAGAGGATGGTGTGTTGGGGAGACAGTGGGTGTCCTGTCTCTGCTGACCTCTCTGGGTTCTCAGAGTTAAGTATGGCCTCTCACCCTTGGTGTCTTGTTCTCTGAGCCTTCTATCAGCCTTCAAAGCCTCAGCCCTTTCAAGTCTGGTTTGACTATGCAAATCAATCTAAAGATAAACCCTTGATCCTGCACCACACCTCCTAATTTACTGTGTAAGGAGCACCCTGGAAGAAGTGTGAATCAACAGAAAAAAAGTGCTGACTGAGGTGGAACTTCACAGATAATGAGATCTTTAGGGAAGTTTTTGTTTTTCTAAGTTCCCAAAGATAAACCCAGAAGTCCAAGATTTTTTTTTTTAAACTTCCACAACCCCTATTATGTTTCTTTGTGGCGTTTATAAACATGCAAGGTAGAAGAGTGTTGCTGGAGGGAATCCCAGTAGCTGTGACTGATTGGTCCCTGTGTCTGCCTCAAAATGTGAATGTAGTTGAAAGTATTGCATTTCGACAGCAAATGTCTCCATATTGGGAGCTTTTGAGACTTTTGGTGTTTTCAACCATGGTACCTATTCATTTGAGTATTCCTAGGCAAATTCTGTTCCAAAAGAATGAGGTGCATTCTTCAATTTATGTGTGTGTGTGTGTGTGTGTGTGTGTGTGTGTGCACATATAGCTTAAATGGAGTTATATCATGTGGGGTAATAATGTTACCACAAAGAGCCATAGACTAACAAAAACTCCCAGTTCCAGGCATGTAAAACTTCTCTTTGAATTGTTGGTCAAGGGAGACCAAGAGACTCCCCAAACAATGTTGTACTTCTCTTGGGGGTGGAGGTGGGGCTGCCTTGGGGCAGTAGCATGGGCTGTACAGTCTAAGGCTGAAGGGTAGCCATGGAAACCAGATGCAGGGTGTGATTATTTGCCTCTGACCTGGCAAAGTGTTGGGTTTGACAAAAGAAGCTTAATAGAAACACTCAAATTGACCCTTCTCATCACTCGGCTGCCTCGAACTCAATCAGGGCCTCATTATTATCAGCGTGATGCGAGCAAAGGCAGCCGCGATCATAGTTTTTCATAATCACTCCTTGAGCCAAATGTAATTTGCAATTTGTAGTATTGTATTACGAAACAATAATGCATTAAAATGAACAGACCAAGAATTAAGAGCATGGCAGTGCCGAAGGAACCCAGAGGAGGAGCCGGGAGAGAGAGGCAACCTCAGAATCACGCCAAGTGGACGTGACGAGTGTTGTCGCCAAAGGGAGCATTTAGCAAAATCAGTATCCTGCTTTGTTTTCCTGTGTTTAAGTATATGGGAAAGTGTGTGTATGTGTATGTACGTGCACATTATCATAAAGTTTGGTGTACTTAGAGAAGAAACAAAGTGTAATTTGCATATCATTTGCATTTAGATGGTAGGGGTTATGGGGTTAGCTTGACTTAATTACTGGTGTGGGATGATATAAAAAAAATAAGGTGTAACAAGCCTTATAAACACCTGGTGTAGAGCAGCAATTACTACTTGACCTCTTTTTACAAGGAGTCCTAGAGACCATGTCTTGTGTTTTGTGAGCTGATGGCTGGGCTCCAGCCTTTGACCAAGGTGAACCTCATCAGAACCTATGTAAGGTCACCTATGATGTTTGAGTTATTGATGCATTTGTTTCATGTTTGGGAGGCTTCTATGCCTCATCTCCACTTATATCTTTATGACTTTACCTCCTCTTTTATGTAGTGTATGTATATGCATTTGCGAGTGTGTGTGTATGTTTGCATGTGCGTGTGCGTGTGCGTGTGTGTGTGTGTGTGTGTGTGTGTGTGTGTGTGTGTCCTTAAGATATTTTATTCTCAGGTCAGAATTGATCCTGTGTTGACTTCCCAATTCTCTAACCTTGTTATTTTCAGATTTTCTAGAGTAGCTTTACTTGCCCCACACCTGTCTGTGGTTTCTGAAGCATCAGGTACACGTACAGGTATGTATCCCAGTACAGAGGCAGTGGCAGGATAGCATGCACTCATGGGAACATTTAGTAGGACTCTGGGAAAGGAAATGACTTACATGAAGGGCGAATTGCACAGCTAAGGCTATGACAGCTTGGTTACATAGAAGCTGGGTTTTTTTTTTTTTCCTTTTAAAGAAAGTCACTTATTTTTCTCTGCATGCCAAGCAACACACATTCAGTTTATTAAACCAATCAGACTGGAGCTGATGAGAACCGTACACAATCAAAAATAATGGCTCCAGAGTTTGAATTTGCCTGTTAAGAGCACCCCTGCGACACTCCATCCCTGGGGAGCCACACCCATCTTACAAAGGCCCTGTCAAGTTGTCTCTCCTGCCTTTTCTCTCAGCCTTGCTCCTCATCGCTGTTGATTGCTGGTGCCTTTTCACCTTCGAATAGGAGCTTTCTGCTTTCCATAATCAGCCCCCTCTTCCCCGATTTCCCCCCTTCATCTCCACAATCCACCGCTGAGCACATCAGCTGCTTTCATAGTAGCATGATTTCTCAAAATGTCACAAAACCGCACAATCAAGACAAGAGGGACAGATTACAAATACTGCCCCCTCCCTTTCTCTCTTGTAAAGCAGACTGAGCTACGGGGAGTATAGGTGGAGACCGTGAACATTGTGTCTCCAATGAATTTGTGCTCCTTGATCCTTGAAGTTGTTCCCTCTAACCCTGGGGCTGAACTCTGACAAGCCTTTGACAGTATTTGCATATGCCAGAGTGAACTTTTAACATTTGGCCCTCCATTGAAAATAGAAATGTTGGCAACGCCCTTTGAGTGGCTGCTTGCAGTTTTTATAATCCTTTTTAGTGAGTGGGGCCAGTTTTTGACCTGGCCTTCAGACTCCTAATCTTCCTATTGGAGACCCCAGTACCATAGGTCATAATACTATCAACAATACAGGATTATCACATGTGAAGTGTGTGCAATACTAGTGAATACAAGTGTTTTGTGCATGTTAGTGTGTGCATATGTGTGTAAGCAGGTGTCTACCTTGGTCACTTTCTGGTTTATGAGACAAGGTCTCTCACTAGGATTAAGGTTTAAGCTAGCGATCCATGGAACTGCTCCTGTCTCTGTCTCTGCAGCACTGGGATTAGAGTTGCAGACCAAGATGTTGGTGTGCTGGGGCTTGAACTCAGGCCATCGTGCTTGCACAAGACGCCATTTACCTGTGAAGCCATCTTTCTAACCTTCTCTCATTCACTTACTGTATCAGCCTGGAGGTTGGGTTCCTCAGGCATCAGAGGCCAGGGCTGGGGTGAGAGAGCATTGGGTGATACGACTCTCCTGCTGTCCATAGATTCCCCTGGGCTCTCAGCTCATTGTCTCTCCTATGGGAACAATAAACAGCACTTCCACAAGTTGATGTGGAAACCATTGAGATAAACACAACATAAGAACTCAGTAAATTCCAGTTAGATATAATTATATAATCAAATGAGCATCGTCAAGAGCTAATTTGTGTATCTACTTAGGAAGTGCACACAGTGGGCTGTGAACAGAAGCTAGAATTTGATTTTCTCTTGGGAGTATTCAGGTTCAGACTCATGGAGCTATCTTAAACTAGCCACGATGTCATCGATCTCTAGCCCCCAGCCTGGAGTGGGACTGAAGTGGTTCCCAGAGGCTCCTGAGCCTTGATTTCTTATTCTGTCAAGTGATGTCTGGACTGGGGGACAAATCTTTCAATTTCTGGAAACCAATGAGCATCTGTCTGCAGTGAGGAAGAATGCAAAAGATAATCACAAAGGTGTATGGCTAGAGTTTTGTTTGATTTTGTGGTTTTCTTAGATTATAAGAAATCCACAAAATCTAGAGTGGTTGGGATTTTAAACAAAAGTGAGTTCACAGTTCTGTTCAAGACTACAAGGGCATATCGGTCACTTTTCTCGTGTGTGATGATTTATATACCCTTGGCCCAGGGAGTGTCACTATTAGGAAGTGTGGCCTTGTTGGAGTAGGTGTGTCACTGTGGGCATGGGCTTAAGACCCTCACCCTAGCTGCCTGGAAGTCAGTATTCTGCTAGCAGCCTTCAGATAAAGCTGTAGAACTCTCAGCTCCTCCTGCACCATGCCTGCCTGGATGCTGCCATGTTCCTGCCTTGATGATAATGGACTGAACCTCTGGACCTGTAAGTTAGCCCCAATTAAATGTTGTCCTTTATAAGACTTGCCTTGGTCATGGTGTCTGTTCATAGCAGTAAAACTCTAACTAAGACACTGTGATAAAACCTCTGACAAAGGCAGTTTATGGAAGGAAGGATTGTGGTTCATAGTCCATGGTGGCAGGACTAAGAGGTGGCTTGCCAAGCATTTCACATTCCAACCCCAGCAAAGTAGTAAATGCATCCAGAATGCAGAAACATACATGAATAGGATCCAAATCAATGGAAAACGGTTTGCTAGAGCAACTGAGGGCCTTAGCCACTCTAGATCAATGATAATGGGAGCCGGTAATTTTGTTTTGATTGGGTAAATCTGTGCTCTGTATCCCGTGGGGCTAGGCTGGGGCTGCATTTTGATCTCTGCAATCTTCTGGATTACCAAGCAGCTGATATAGCTGAAGGGTCTCCGGGGCCACCGGCAGCATTGTCATCATCATCAGTGGCCAAAGGCATTACACATTGCTGGCTTGCAGCCATCTAAGACAAAGGAAGGTTCTAGAAAGAAGAAATGGCTTCTCAGACAGAGGAAAGGATAAAAAGGACTCATATCGGGCCAAAGGTCTGGAAATGGTGAGGATACAGGACCGAGACTTCCTGATGGGCCAGTTTGGATGTGCTGGTCCAGGAAGCTGAGGCCAAATAAGTAAAAGCACAGTTAAGGCTTATTCCACAGCTGTACAGCGTCATATATTCTAACTTACATATTTCCTGAGGTAAATAGTCAGACATATATCATGGCAAAAAGTCTTCCTGAGTCACAGGGCCCTAGTAATTAGCAGTGAGAAATACCACACTTCAATGACATTTCACTTGGCTTATTTGAGGAAAATATAATTTTAAAACTTATTCTTCAAAGACTAGGAAATAATTGGTTCTAGAGATCCTGTTTTTATATATGGCAACATGTTTTTACGAGTTTCTTTTTATTTGTATTATGTTTTAAAACACTGTTTGGGGTGGGGAGCCCATTCGTCATAACCAATGGGTGTTTTATTTTATCTAGAACAGAACACTGTGTTATCATTCAGCATGCTTTTTCTAAAGACTTCTAAATTTAGTAGCAGTAGCACTATCATGGTTTAAATGGCAAGCTATTTCAGCAGTATTTATACCACTTTACTAAAAACGAGAGGGATCGTTTGATAGCAAGGAGAACTTAGCAGGTGTTAATTGTTAGTGGTAGTTCTTTCTGTATAGAGGTGTCAGGTAGTATATCCAAGTCCTTTTACTTGCTTTGAGATGTTCTGTTCATGACCAAAGGCATGCCTTCCCGCACATCTCTCCCATAGCCACTCTCAGGTGGCCTGGTTTGTGTTGCGGATCTCAGATCCATTGTACAGTTGGTCTGAGATGGGCATGACACTGGAAAGTGGACATCTGTCAGTCATCCATCCTTGACTTATAAAGAAGGATATAAATGCACCTAAGTCTTTTCCAAGTTGTCAGTTTAATGGTAGAATGTTTGTATAGCATGCACAAGGCCTGCCTAAGTTTGAAAACACACACAGATCAATAAATCTCAGTTTTCTCCAATAGGATTTACTCAATGCACCAACTTACATGATCTCCTCAGTGGGAGTGACCTGAATCACCATGACAACTATGTGTCATTTGAGGATATTTACTAACTGAAAATGAAACGGCTGTCATCATTTACCTTTATAACTTTCTAATTATAAGTAAACACAATATGTTAATACTTATTTAAACTTGAACTTCGTGTGTGTGTGTGTGTGTGTGTGTGTGTGTGTGTGTATGATGGTCAAAGAACATCCTCTGGTAGCATTCACTAGAGGAGTCTCTATCCACTTCTTTTTTTTAAAAGATGGTTTCTTATTGGGGCTTGAGGCTCAACGATCAGGCTAGGCTCACCAACCAGCAAGTCCCAATGATACCCCTCTCCAGCACTGGGATCATAGGGTATACTTCTACATATGGCCTTTATATATAGTACTCTGGATTGAACTAGGTCCTTCATTCTTGCTAGACAAGTACTTTACCAACTAAGCTATTCTCTTCATAGCTCCTGAGCATAGACTTTTCTGGAAATTCCTTTTATACACCCAGCTGCTGCTGAGTTACCCAATTTTCATCCAGGATGACTTGGGACACTCAGCATGTCTAGCCTCATGCTGTCTGCTGGGTCTTGGCTGTGAATCCCTTTCACTCCTCAGCCACAGACCCAGGAGACAGCATGAGGCTAGACATGCTGAGTGTCATCCCCTTCCCTGCCCTGTGTGCGTCACTGGATAGATAGTAGCTCCATTTTCCAGGTGATGGGCTGAACTTTGGAGCAACAATGACTTTCTGTCATGTTCCTACCTTCCCCATCTGCAAATCCTAGTATTTCTGTGTATTGCCGTCTCTGCCCCGAAATGCACCTAACTTATGCCACAGCATCTGACAGTCTCCTTTAGGGCTCAGCTTCTTACAGTGTAACTGTTATTATCAGACACCACCCATTGTCACTCTTGGGTTTGTGGCCCTTGTGATTCCTCAAAGAAAATCATCGTACCTTGCCTTAGGGCCCTTGTGGCAGTTCTCTCCTTGTGTTCTGTTTTATATTGAGACAAGATTTTATTTGTCCCAGGATAGCCTCTTACTCATTATGAAGCTAAGGATGACCTTGAACTTCTGACCCTTCTGCCAATATCTCTAAGCACTGGGATTACAGGTGTGTGCCATGATGCTTAGTTTATGGGGTGTTGGGAATGGAGCCCAGGGCAAAATAGTCAAGCATTTTACCAACTTGAATCCCAGCCTCAGCCTGTATTGCTGAGGCATCCCAGCATGGCTCACTGATCTGTGCTCCATGTCATCATCTCAGGAAGCCATCTTTAATTCTCTAAAGTAAAATCTCCGGCTCACTGTGTCACCATTCTTTGTGTGCTCCCTTGCTCATCCTGTTGCTTCCTAAATACAGGCTAGAAAAGGAGGCTCCATGGTGCCAATAGTGGCATGGAGTGTTTTCTGTTCTGCGTGTGGATAAGTCAGCTCTCATGAAAGGAGACACTCAGTAACATTGGTGAATGACTGAATATTATGCTTGAGATGATGTTTCCTGAGTGTTTTTATATTTACTGTTTGGTTCATTTATTCTATAAATCTTAACTTTATAATGTCTAACTCCCATGCTGTATGTGTATGTGTGTATGTATACACAGAAGCGTGCTTTTATATAGACATATCTATGTGCTTTATTATGTTTTAGTTTTAAAGTCCCAGTGCATATTTTATCCCCCCTGAAAAATGAGCAAATTCTAGATTTAATCAATGTCATGAAGAATTTCTCTTCTTCTTTCCTTCCTTCCCTTTCCAGTTGTATTTACTATCTAATTTCTAAATAAGATCAAATGTCAAGGACACATTTGATGTATAGAATTAACTTGTAGCTAGTTTTCCTTATTACCTCACATTAGAATATATAATTTTTAAATGTACGGGGTTGACAATATGTGAGGTTTTCCTTGCATAATACTGGGATAATGATTTCCTAGTTTATAAACCCTTTGGCAAACACAGTGTATCTTAATTACTGTCTGAGGTCTGTACTGGATACTTCATGTTCAGCTGAGTGTTTAAAATGAGATTTATCCTAATAAGAAGTGACCTGTGCCACTAACTGACCCGTGTCTTGAAACCCTTTCCTCTTATCTGTCAACTGTGCAAATATGCCTTTG
>JADRCC010578391.1:0-15266 GCA_019843855.1 Hylomyscus alleni
GGTGGAAAGAGAAAACCGACTCATGCAAGCTGTCCTCTGACCTCCACATGACCAACACACACACACACACACACACACACACACACACACACACACACACGCACAATGTAAAAACTAAAAGGAAAGAAAGGAAGAAGGAAGGGAGGGAGGAGGGAATGAAGAGGGGAAAAAAAAAACCCTCTATAGTCCAGGTACTCAGTGAGGATTTGTACCACCATGAGGGCACTAGAAACTCCAGACCCAAGAGCTCCCAGGACAAGGGAAGACACTGTGCTGTTCCCATGGTGCATCTCCACGAGTGATGGAAAGCCTTGGTTGGCCACCGTTGTCCTCACTTGCTCAAAGCCACTAATTTTTGTTAAAAAAAATTATTTTATTTATGTATATACTCACACACACGTGTGCGCACACACCCACACACACTACAAACACACACACCCACCCACACACACACACACACACACACACACCCCACACCTGTGCCCACACCCATGGAAGCCAGATGGGAATGTCAGATCTATTGGAGCTGGAGTGGCAGGCATTTGTGAGCTACCACTTGGGTACTGAGAATGGAACTTAGGTCCTCTGCAAGAGCAGCCATTGTTCCTAACTGCTGAGTCATCTCTCCAGCCTGTTAAGTCACAAATTTTAATGTATTGTCATCATTATTATCTTTGCTAATCACTGCGACAGCACAGTGAAAGGAGAATTAAATGCTCCCTTACCATTTTTTTTAACGTTTCTGGCTTCTTTTCGGAGCATATTTCTCAGTGTGGAGGAGTGGGATTTAGAAACATGATCTAGAAACAGCTTGGCAGGAGAAGGAAGCAGCCAGAATGGCCCCCGAGGGCGCAGAACTCTTGGCAGCGCACATTCTTGGCATGGCTTCTCTGAGGCCATAGGGACCATCCTCACCAAGCTTGGGCATCTGCCCAGAATCTCGGAGCTGGCCTCGTCCACATGCCACTCATTCTGGGCAAGTCAGGTTCTGAGAGCTCCAGCTTGCAGTATCACCCCACTCCCACCCCCACCCCACCAAAGTGCAGATAGGATGTCTCTTCCTGGATGAGAAGGGCACCTTCCAGCCCAGTCTCCCATCACCTGGGCATGTGCAGGTGCTGGTGACAATGCAAGGCACAGGGTGAGCCCCCAGGAGAAGCCAGAAACTCCTGGGGAGTGGGAGCAGGAGGACCCCAGAAAGCTGATCAGAGAAGCAACTCTGCTCCAAAGCTAAAAGAAATGGCTAAGATTTCTTTTAAAGGTCTAGGAAAGGAGACGGGGAAGGTTGAGATGGATTAGCAGAAAGCAGGGGTACAGGACAGGGGCAGACATCTTCACCTGGACACTGAACTATGTGTTTATAATCTAGAATGGAAAGAGAGCGGGGGATTATGAAAACATAAGCCAGGGCTTCATTTAACGCTTCGTCTTTATATTTACCAAACTCTCCACTGAGGATAGTTAACTATCGCTTATTAAGCACTTTCTATATGTCAGGCCCTGTGCTAGGCTGCATGTGGGATACGTCAGTCATCCTAAGATCCACCTTGGGTATGTAATTGAACATAATTCTCCCATCATCCCAGTTTTACAAGGGAGGGCACTAAGTCCTAGAAAGCTTGAGTAACTCGCTCCAAACCAGACTTTCTAAGTGGTGGAGCCTCTATTGAAGCCATGTCTGTTTCCTTGCAGAGCTCCTGCTTTAAGCCTGGCTCACCATGGCCTTTTTAAAGAGGAGGGGATTTGTATTTCTCTCTGAAAGTTCTCAGGGGTGGTTTCCATTTAGAAGGCTCTTGCAGATGGTTCTGTGGTGTTTGCGGAAGAGAGCTAACTGCTTTCCACCTTGCTGTTCAACCTGCACCCAACACCCGCTTCCTGCATTAAAGTAAATCAGCCGTCTTACTTGTAATTAAAATTCCAGTTGCCCGTGAAGAATTTTAGAGAACACAGGATTTAGTCCTCTCCTCTCTTGAATGTGTGTATCTGTGTGTGTGTGTGTGTGAATGTGCGCACTTGGTTGCACGCTCTTGCACTTGCAGATGACTGTGTACACGCAGAAGCCAAGGCCAACCTTGGGTAATTATTGCCCAGCTACTAGACAGCTTTGTATTTGGTTTTTTGCTTGGCTGCTTTTGTTTTTGAGACAGGGTCTGTCACTGGCTCGGATGACCATGAGGCCCCGAGGTCGGTCCCTACATCCCTGGGACTGCACGCTCATGACAACACCCTTGGCATTTTCACGTAGGGTCTGGAAATCAAACGCCGGTCCTCACGCTTGTGTAGCAAATATGTTACCGCCTGAAATATCACTCTAGCCTTTATCCCTTAGAGAAAAAAAAAAAGAAGAGCTGGGGGAGAAAAGAAAGAAGAAAGGGAAAGGAAGGAAAGGAGGGAGGGAGGAAGAGAGAGAGAGGGAGGGAGGGAGGAAGGAAGAGAGGGGGAGAGAACAAAACAGGACTTCTAAACTTCTGCTCCTACTCACATCTCGGCTGCCCACTGAGTTTTCCCATGTTAATCTTTTGTCGTAAACTGCGGTCACTTCCTTGCCTGTATCCACATTTGTCTATGACCCTTCTGGTTTATTTCTTGTCTTCCAGGATGCCCTTTCAAGACACAGGACTTTAAACCACACCCACAGCACACCTACCCATATACAGCACAGGTGGTTCTGTGAAAACAGGAGTTTTTAATCTACCCTCTGAACCCCATTTGCTGTTGGTCACTGAGAGGCAAATCTTAACAGACGCGGCGGTGGCCACTGAACTCTACCAGGCTCTACTCCAAGGGAAGAGAGTACGGGCTCATCCGTAGCCCGAAATACTGACAGAAATACTAAGAAGATCAACACTGAGACACGGTGGAGGGGTGAAAGGTCAAGAGGGAAAGGTTATCTCTGGTTTAGTGAATGGTCTGTGGGTCTTGGGAATGAAGTAGTAGCCGTAGCAGGTCGGGCAGGACCAGTAAGAGGTGAACTTGGCGGGATGGTGAGGGCTTTGGTGATGGAGATGTAAGATATTGGCCCTAGATAAACCAAAACAAACAAGGTAATCATCTCACTTGAATAGCTTTCTTCCTAATGGCACCTCTTGAACCATTATTGTGGGGAATGGTGTGGATTGTCTCAGGGGCTCCCTCTCTCTGAAGTATTTTGGAGCAATGGATCATAGACTAGATTAGATATCAGCAAAGAAGTGACCTTTGTTAAGGATAAAAGATTTTTTTAGATATATTTATTCATTTCATGTATGTGGGTATACTGCCACTGTCTTCAGACACCCCAGAAGACAGCATTGGATCCCCATTACAGGTGGTTTTGAGCCACCATGTGGTTGCTGGGAATTTAACTCAGGACCTCTGGAAGAGTAGTCAGTGCTCTTAACTGCTGAGCCATCTCTTCAGTCCAAGGGTAAAAGATTTAACACAGGAAAACTCAGAGGGCAGCAGAAATGTGGAAAGCTGTAGAAATTAATACTTCAAAGGGTCAGAATGTTTTATAGTGGACTCTAGAATAGGCTTTCTATAGTCAATTCATAAGGAGAGCATGGGAGAGAAGCTGAGAACTTCTTTGGGGAAGGTGATTTTGGACCTCAGCTGAGGTATCCCATGCAGATCCTATTGCATAGGCATGTGTGTGGGCCTGCATCAAAGAGTGCACTGGTTCAAACCCAGTGTGTAGGTTTAAATCCAGACCTTTACAACGGGTAACTCTAGATCGCTTATGTTGGAAGAACCACACTTCTTTTGGGGAAGCATTTGTGAGGGTAAGACGCATAGAGCTTAACTCTATAGTGAGGGAACCTACATGGAGAGTGAGGAGTCCCCAGCCTCATCCTGTCCAGAAAGGCTGCCCGCCACCTGTGTGGGAGGGAGAGCAGAATGGGAAACCACAGACAAAGGAGCTCAGGGGTGAATGAAGTTGCCCACTGGAAATCAGCTCCCCCACTCCTCAAAATGTCAGCATGGCAGAGACATCCACTCCTCACTTTAGGGGGAAGGCGTTGGGGTGACTTTACAAGAAGATGATCACCTTATGAGAACCCCATTTCCTGTACCAATATCTGATTATCATTATGGCTTGAATATGAAGTATTCCCTGTAAAAGCTCCAGTCTTGAAAGCTTGGGCTCTGATGAAAGATATTCATCAGAGTGAATATCTAAAGAAGTGGATGGATCATGAGGCCTCTTTGTCATGCATGGCATAACTGATACATCCAAATTGTGTATGTATGTATGTGTGTATATATATGTATATATCACCCATATATATACATATATGCATATATATGTGTGTGTATATATATATGTGTGTGTGTGTGTGTGTGTATATATATGTATATATATATATATATGTGCATATATATATATATGCACATGTGTATATGGGTGTGATTTAAAGTCATGAATCTAGAAGGTCATCCTGAGAGACAGGATGAAATAAATCATAAAGGAAGAGAGAAAGAAGTTCATAGAAAGTCTATGGGGACCCTCTAAGGAAAGGGAAGGAACTGGTTGGAGGGGGAAGAACATACCACAGGGAATGAATGGGAACCAAGTATAATGTACATGACTATGTATGAAAATGCCACAGTAAAAACCATGGCTCTGTGCACTTACCAACAATAAGTCAATAAATAAGGACGTAAGTTTATACTTCTTTAGATAAACTACTGGAGGTTGTCAAAGTATGGAAGGTGAAGTTTAGTTATGGGGAGTAGGTGATTAGAAGTATGCCCCAAAATGATATAATTGCAGTAAGGCCACTCCCCTCTACGCTCTGCTTCCTGGCTACCTTGAGATGAGCAGCTGCCACCACACACCCCTGTTGCCGTGTCATCCTGCCTTTCTTCAGGCCCACAGCAATGGATCCAGCTAACCTTGAGCCAAGGTCACTGAACCTGAAACAAAACAAATGGTTCAACTCTTACATGGTTATTGCTTGGGCATCTGTCGCAGTGATGAAGATCTGAGAAGTACATATTGCCCTGACTTGGGCATATGATTAGAAGCTTGGCCAGGCGGGGGAAGGAAGGAAAGGCCAGAAACAAGCCATCTAGGGGAGCTTTCTACCATCAGAGAGTAGGCCTTAGAAATGTCTGGCTTCCCCTCTTTCCTGGATGTTGTCATATCCAGATTTGCTTGAGCTGACCTGGAGGTGAGAAGGAAGGACATGGAGACACCTAGGTCCCTGAAGCCACCGAGTCTCCAAATGTGTCCCCTGCCTGCACTTTCTGCTGAGGGCAGGAAAACATTTTCATACAGCTGAAGTCAGCTTCAGGCAGATTTTCCCTTTCATTCCTTGGCAGGGAATTGGCAGCAACAGGATTTGAACCTAAGTAGTCTGGCTCCAGAGTCTATGGGATGACCCCATCCAAGACATAGGACAAACCCTATGAGGTTCCCACCAGGCAGAGATCTTCGGAATGGTTAATAGTAGGTGGTCACCTGCTCAGAGAGGCAGAGTCTCCAAGAACTCAGGGCAGCAAGGAATTCCATGGCTCTCAGTGGAGGTCAGGCGTGATTTTTGGAGGATGGCGCTTGGCTGCTCCAAAGGTGGGAGAAGAATCCTTGATTCTAAACCTATTAGGCCATCTAGATCCACCCAAGCAAACTCCCAAGGGCCTCAGTGAACAAGTACAACGTCTGCCAGCTGAGGCTGGGCTCATACCTGAATAGGAACATGTCCCCTGTCCCCATTGTCCCCCAGGAGAGCTTCTGTCTTCCCCACTCAGAAGGCAAAATAGCTCCCGATTCTGCCCGAGAAAGAGAAGCCTTTCCATAGCTTAAAACGGAAGTTCAAGGCTCCAAAGGCGGCAGTTGTCTGGCTGGCGTTTCTGCTACCTTCTGGTAACATTTAGTGACTCCAGCAGACCCCATGTCACTAGTCCTGCCATTAGTCTGACCAGCAGTCCCTTCTTTGTCCAAAGATTGTCCTCCATCAGCGTCTGGCAGCGTTCAGATCAGTAATTACCAATGCTCTGGCTCCTTAAAGGCTCTTCCCACTCCAGAAGGGATTGGCAGGGAGCAGCAATTTGGGGCTTTCTGTTTACAAACACACTAACCTTACAAATGCCAAGGCAGTGGCAGCAAGAACAGAGCATCCCCACTCTCCAGCAGTGGCAGCAAGAACAGAGCATCCTCCTCTCCAGTCTCCTCTTACTTCTGGTTTAGCTACTTTCCCTGACAACCTGTGTAGCGAGCGGTTTGAATAAAATTGGTTCAGGTCATGATGTCTCTTCGCATCAGCAAAACCCTAACCAAGACATCCTGTGTAGGAGGCCACCTCTGCCTGGAAGCTCTCTGCGATTTGTAGGAGACCCTCCACAGCATCGTGCCTTATACACACACCGTGAGGCACATCGTACACACACCGTGGGAGGAGCCTGTGGCTGAGGGCATCCCACTGGCACATTCTTTCGGGAGCTCTGTGAGCCATCAGTGACACTGATGTGCCAGTGTCGGGGATGAGCAGACAGATGTGAACTGTGTACTGTTCTGAGTTATCTGCCTGTTCTGTCTATTCCAGGGATAAACAGTGAGGATCAACAAGGCTGGACAGCTACAGAATGGCAGGGAGAATCTGAGGAGAGGCTCCCAGTATCTTCACGATGCTGCCTCCTCCCGGGAGCATTCAGTGCAAACTGAGTATTCAGTCTCACAGAAGATGACTCGTCACCACCTGGCAGGTGACCTTGCAGCACCTACAAAGTGCCATATTGGAAAGTGAGTTTGTAATGTCCTTGTGCCAGCTGAAGGTGACTTTCCACCAATTCCTTTTTCTGGCACCATAACATAATCTGCTTTGTTGAGACCTTGCTTATTTGCACAAAGGCTCTCTGTTTTCTCTTTCCCCTAAGCGACTCTCATCCTGCCCAGATCCTACAAAGTTACTGAAAACAATCACTCCCAGCCGACCAGCAACAATAGCACCAGAATTAGTTGTGATTCTTGTGGCTTTAACAAAATACGTGAGGGGACCAGTTTAAAGGGCAAAGATCTATCTTTGGCTCACAGGTTCAGAGGGTTCAACGGCTTCTCAGCTCCATGCACCTGAGCAGAACATCACCACATTGGGAGAGTATGGAGGAGCACCATGGAGGAGCACCATGGAGGAGCACCATGGAGGAGCACCATCATGTCATGATAGATGGGCAAGATGGAGGTAAGGTGTTGGGGCATGGAGATGGGGAGGAAGAAAGGCTGCACCCAGGAAACATCATGCCCCCGATGGAATGGCCCCACCTCCTAAAGATTCCAGAACTTCTCAAAAATAGTACCATCGTCAGGGGCCAAGCATGCAACACGTGAGCCTTTTATGAGGACAATTTCCATCTCCGCCATAGCAACACTAACACTACTTCCTGGTTAAATCAAGCTTATAGAAGGCCTCCCTGATGGAACTGTTTTAAAAGATATTTTTTTTATATTTTATATGCATGAGTGTTTGCCTGCATGTATGTCTGTACAGTGCATGCATGCTTGATGCCCAGGGGGGGTAAAAGGGCATCGGTTCTCCCTGGAACTGGATTACAGAGGGTTGAGATCTGCCATGTGGTTGCTGGGAACTCAACCTGGGACCTCTGCAAAAGCAACAAATGCTCCTAACTGCCAAGACATCTTATCTCTGTACCTTAAGCCCACACTCCAAATTTAGCACAGTTACAGAAAATAGCAGACCCCCCACCCCTGGAGGCTTTGGAGCTGTCTCCATTTGGATTCAGGATAGCAAATGGAGATATGCATTCCTCTGACACTGCCCTATCTTCCCCCACAACAGTGAGGCCAGTTTGGCAGAGAGAAACTTTTCCTCAAAAGTTGGTTTGGGGCCACAGAGCAAAGGCAAGTGGAATGCCCCAGTCATCTGCTTGAAGGAGCCTTTGCTCCGTTCTAGCAATTAGTGGGCTATTCAAATGGCTTCCAGCTAGAACTTTCAATGCCTCTGAAGGGAATCGGGGAAGATAAATCCATGCTGTTTGAGATGTTTGTGAATGGTTCCCAGCTTTCAGCCTCAAGGGCACCAGGGTACCACAGCCTTTGATCCTCTAAATTTAGCGTTTTTTTTTCCCCCATAAACATTTCAAACATCCAGTTAATTCTGATTCCCTGAAGAACCTCCTGCAATCAGGGCACAGGTCCAGGAAGAGTGCTAGCTTTTCAGAACACCCAGAGCCTTCCTGGAAGTCACAACTGGACACTAGTTAGGGTGCTGTGACCTCAGAACCATCCCTTGGAAAAGTACAAGAAATTTTACTCCATGTTGTTTATCAATCAGCAAATAATGATGGAGAAGGTATTAGGGACCCGGGCCCCCTGCAGGATTCCAGGGAAAAGCAGAGTGGGGTAGATTGTGGTATACATGAAAGTAAAGAAAGAAGATAAATCATTTTAAATATTCAGGGATGTGTGTGTTCCTCCTATTGGACTGCAAGCCCCTTCAGCTCCTTCAGTCCTTTCTGTAGCTCCTCCATTGGTGACCCTGTGCTCAGTCCAATGGTTGGCTGTGAACATCCACCTCTGTATTTTTCAGGCTCTGGCAGAGCCTCTCAGGAGACAGCTATATCAGGCTCCTGTCAGCAAACACTTGTTAGCATCCACAATAGTGTCTGGGTTTGGTAACTGTATATGGGATGGAACCCCCCATATGAACCATCTAGAACCCCCAGAGCTCCCAGGGACTAAACCACCAACCAAAGAGTACACATGGATGGACCCATGGTTAAAGCCACATATGTAGCAGAGGATGGCCTTGTCAGACATCAGTGGGAGGAGAGGCCATTGGTCCTGTGATGGCTCTATTCCCCAGTGTAGGGGAATGCCAGGACAGGGAAGTGGGAATGGGTGGGTTGGTGAGCAGGGGAGGGGGGATGGGATAGAGGGTTTTCGGAGTGGAAACCAGGAAAAGGGATAACATTTGAAATGTAAATAAAGAAAATATTTAATTAAAAAAAGTGTGTGTATGTCTGTGTATGTGTGTGTGTACATTTGCACACAAATGGACCTGCACTCATATGTACTTTTTATCAGATAGATAGATAGATACCATGCACACTCACATGCATGCACACACACACACACACACACACACACACACACACCACGCACACAAATGCAGGAAGCAGAGCACACCAGTGATGATTTCTTGGGAAAAGGTGACATTTAGTTTGATAGTCAGAGAACAGTTAGAACTACATGCGATTTTTCTGCCTTTCAAGTTCTTCTTTATGTTGCTGTCAGATTGTTTATGTTATTAGTAACAATCCAGCCAGGGAAATGGGTAGGTGATGATTCTGGCTTGTTCTGAGAGCCAGGGAGCACAAGTGGGGGCTCTCATTCAGAAAAGAACATGCTGTTACTGTCTTCCGCTTGTTTGGGAAGCACTGTCATTGTGAACCTTTGCTCGTTGCTTTATCATGTTTGTGGCACAGTGAAAGGAAAAACAGCTTTACTAGCTGAGAGCCATAACCAGTGAAGGGATATGTGCTCTAGGTGACAGCTATGTGCGGAACGTTGCTTCCCGATAAGCAGAATATATTAAAACATTCCTCAGCAGCATGTCATGGGGAGTCAGCTCCTTGCCCCTAGAGCTAACCTTGTGAGCATTGTGAGCATCCATTGTGTATGTGTGTCTGTGTGTGTGTGTCCTGGGGTGTCCTCTTCTCCCACTTTATTATGTTGAAACAGGCTCATTGAACCTGAAGTTAGGCTGTCTGGCCGCCTGTATCAATTTTATGGTGGTTTTGAATGAGCAATGTCCCCCACCAGTATACTTGTTTGAACACTTGGTTTCCAGTTGGTGGTGCAGTTTAGGGAGGATGTGGAACCTTAGGAGGTAGAGCCTTGATAGAGGAAGTCTGTCACTGGGGGTGGGCCTTTATAGCCTTGCCTACTTCCTGTTCTTTCTCTGCTTCCTGTGTTTGGATGAAAGTGTGACCATTCAACTTCCTGTTCCTGCTGCTATGTTTTCCATGCCTCTAGCCATGCTCTTCCCTCTGTGATGGACTCTCTCCCTTTAGAACCATAAGCCAAAACAAATCCTGTCTTCCCTAAGTCGCCTTTGGTCAGAATATTCTACCACAGCAATGGAAAAGAAACTAAGACAGGCTGTCCCTGCCCCTACCCCAGGACATTACATGAATGCCTGGATATTTATGTGGGTGCTATGGATTTGAAATCAGGTTCTCACCACTATAGAGAAGTGCTCTGACCCATTAGGCTGGAGGCATTGGCCTGGAACCATGGGGAACAAAACAAGCCTGAATGTGTCAGAGGCTCCCATGTGTAGCCTTGGAAAAACCAAGGACAGGGAAATCAACTTGCTAGTGAGCCTGGCAACATCCTTGGAAGCTTGCATCAAGCGATTCCTGAACTCTGCCCATCCAGAGTCTGGAAAGTTATAGGAACAAATAGCATTCTTTTATCTTAATTAAGTATGAGGGTTTTCCCCACCGTGTTCAAGCACAAAGCTCTGAGTACAAGCAATAAGTAGGAGCATTTCCAGTCATTAGCCGCCTTGCAAAGCACTGGATGACCCTGGGTATTCAAGTGGAGCATAAGCAAGCTGACAGGCCAGAGAGAGCTTTTCCTTCCCCACAGAATCGATTCTGGGGATTTGAGAGACAAGTGATACAGTTTAAATCCATTTCAACCTAAGATTTTGACTGACTGAAAATCATGAATTGTGGAGGCTGGAGCCCGAACTCAGCTGGGAAGAGGACATACTACTCTTGTGGAAGACCCAGGTTCAGTTCCCAGCTCCCACACTGAGTCGGCACACAGCCACCTGTAACTCCAACTCCAAGGGGACCAACACCCTCTTCTGGCCTCTTTAGGGTCCTGCATGTTTCTGCACATACTCAAACACAGACACACATGTATACACATAGTTTAAAAACAAAACAAAACAAAAACAAGAACAACAACAACAAAACCCTCACTGACTCCCAGGTGACCAGGCAGCTGGATGAGAGAGAACATTGCCTACTTTGGTCTTCTGCTCCACTGTCTCCTCCTTGCTTTGTGATGAACCGTTGCTATTTTTCTGGTCCCACACCAGCCATCTCCCCACCTTGTAGAGTTAGAACTGATGGGAGTAATTGAAAGCTCTTCCAAGAACGCATTAACTGTGTCAGCCTCTGTCTGGATCATAGGAATGACAAGCAAACCAGCAAATACTGCACTCATACAGAGACATCACATCCACCAAAAAAAAAAAAAAAAAAGTCACTAGCGTGGACTCAGCAGGCTCAGGGCTGCAAGAAGGTAGCTCTAGTGTTTTCTAAGGTCTGAAATAACAACTTTAAATGACACATTTCCCTTCGCATAGGATGATTACATCGATGGAGGGAACCTCAGATGCATTATCCACAGGTTCACAGATCTCCCAAAGATAGACTCCAGCAGGTATATAATGCTAATATCTGGTTTTACAGACTAGCATGTTTTAACCAAAGCACTAAGGCAGCATGAAATACTGGGCATCCACCTTTTCTTTTGAGTTTTTTAGTTGTTTAAATTGTGTGTATAGGAGAGTATACCATGCGTGTGGGGGGAGGGCTACAGAATTTATGAGATCCCCCTGGAGCTGGATTTACAGGGGACTGTAGGCTGCCCGATATGGATTCTGAGAACTGAACTCTAGTCTTCTACAATAGCGAGACTAGTTCTTTTTTTAATTAAAAGTATTTGCTGCATATAAATATGTGCACCACATGTGTGCTTAGTGGGAAGAAGGTCAGAAGGGAGTGTCTGATCTTATTGGGACTGAAGTTAAAGATGGTTGGGAGCAGTCATATGGGTGCTGGGAATTGAACGTGGGTCCTCTGTGAGAGCATCCAATGAATGCACTTAACTACTGAGTCATCTCTCCACCTCCTGGTGGCTATTTTTTTTTTTTTTTTTTTATAAATGGTAATAATTTACAACTCTATCTATGAATGGTAAAGAATACAGGATTCACTTGTAAGAGAGACATCCAGTGTGCATACTAACAGGGCACACTCCAAAATCATAGATCAGAGTCAAATCTCCATTAATGTCTGGAGAGCCCCAAGGTCTGCTTCTTACATTTGGAAGTTGTTAGTTGTTGGGTTGTTGTTGCTGCAGCTGCTGTTGTTGTTGTTGTTGTTGTTGTTGTTTGAGGTTTTCTTGATTTTTTTTGTTTTTTGTTTTGTTTGGTTTGATGCTGTGGCAAAATATCTGTCAAAGGCAACTTTTGGAACAGAAGGTTTATTCTGGCTCTTGGCTTGAAGGTATTCAGTCCATCCCACCAGGCATGTCATAGCAAACGGGATATGAGGCTCACATTGCATCCAGTCAGGAAGCAGAGAGAGATGGGTGCTGGTACTCAGCTCAGTTCTGCTTGTTATTCAGGGCAGGAGCCCAGCCCACTGCATGATTCCACCCGTATTTAGGTTCTTCCCACCTCAGCTAACTCAATCTCGATGAGCCTTTGCAGTCTTCACAGATGAGCCCAGCCCAGAGATTTGTCTCTTTGATGATTCCAGATCCAGCTAAGTTAACAATCAATATTAGCAGCCACAGAAGAAAAGCCCACAATGCCTTGCTCGGAGCTGCATGAAGAAGGGACGACATGGAGGGTGAAGGCAGGAGCTTGCTTTATTGTGGGGCCGGGAAAGCAAGCTTTCTAATCAGGAGGAAGTCTCAGATAGGTCAGCAGGAAGAGAATAAAAGGAAGAGATAGATTTACTGAAGGCTAGAGAACTTAATTGATCCAGTCTCTGAATCTTGCTTATTCAACCTGCTCTCACTAGTGAGCTGCGATATCTAGCCCGCCTGCTCAGGGCACCTGACTTTCTTTCAATTATCTGCTTACATAGAATGTGACAGGGGCTGCCTTTCTTTGAATTTATTTTCCAGAACTGATGCATTTCCTCTGACAGGCAGCAGAAGTGTGAAATCTTTTGCTTGCCAAAAGGCCAGTGTTTCTGGATAAAAGTAAGCACAGAAACTATGTTCATAAGTCTGTCCGCCAGTCTTGTCTGTCTGTCTGTCTGTCTGTCTGTCTGTCTGTCTGTGTCTCTCCATTTTTTTCCCACATCTGAGAGTTTTATTCTCCCATGAAGTGGTAGAAAGTGGACAACGGTGGCTTCGTGAGACCCAGTAGAAGAAGATGGAGGAGAAGCACAGAACAGGTACTATTTAAAGGTCATCCCATTGACTCTGAGCCCCAGACTTACCCCATCTCTGAGAAGATACTGCACAGCCCAGAGATGGATAGTCAGTGAAAGCCCATCCCTTCTGACCAATTCTTTCATGGGAAATTAGAGGATTCTGGGGAGAAATGCAGAGCAGGGCTATTCTGACTTCCACACCCCATTTAATTAGGCCTGATGTTCAAACAATACCTCAGGTCATGGTGGCAAGCTAAGGAGCTGGCAAGTAGCCTAGGCTTTAGATGCAAGCAAAAACATTCGCTAGACAGCACTGTAAGAGTCATAGGCAGGGACCAGCGCACTAGGGGAGAAGAGAAGATACAGGGCATAGTAGAAAACACACCAAGATCCTGAGATTCTTCCCATACCTTCCTTCTAATTTAGTATCACATTGCACGCACCCCCTCATCCAAGCAGCTTTTAACCTTGAACATGACCCCAGATTTTACAGATGCGTACGGCATGTACCCCTGCGTGGTAGACAACTCTGACCTGAGCAGCAGGCTAAGAAGAGCAGCAAGGTGAAGTTCTCTTGGCCCTAAGGCACAGTGAGACCACTGGGGTGGGTCCTAATCTAATCTAACTGGTGTCCTCAGAAGGATAACAACATTGGATGCACAAAGCACCCCCAGTGGTGCACGTTCACCAGAGGATGGCCATGTGAGAAGTGGCAGGAAGATGCTCACGTGCAAGCCAAGGAGAGGCCTTGAGAGACCCGGTCCCTATGGGCACTTTGACCTTGTAGCTCTGCTCTTCATTAACTACCAGAGGACTAATTCCACAACTGAAGTCAGCCAGCCCGCATCTGGTGTTGTCTTAGTCACTGTTCTATGGCTGTGAAGAGACACCACGACCAAGGCAACTATTATAAGAGAAAGCATTTAATTAGGGGCTTGCTTACAGTTTCAGAGGTTTAGTCCATTATCATCGTGGCAGGGAGCATGGCGGCGGGCAGGCAGGTGCTGGAACAGTAGCTGAGAGCTGCATCGTGATATGTAGGCGCAGGGGGTCGGGGGGGGGGGGGAGAGGAGCAGCGACAGAGAGAGACAGAGAAAGACCCTGGGCTTGCAGTGGGCTTTTGGAACCTCAAAGCCCACCCCCAGCGACACACCTCTTCCACCAAGGCCACATATAGTCCTTTTAAATAGTGCTACTACTCCCTGGTGACAAAGTATTCAAATATACAAGCTTAAGGGGGCCATTCTTATTCAAACCAACACAGGTATCACTTCTTCTCTTGGCTTTTGTAATGAAACTGGAAACTGAGATACTTGCTAATCTTATTTTCCCACTTTGGGTCCACCCTAGAGAGACCCAGGAGTCAGCCTCATGTCAGCCAATGGCACCACCGGCAAAAGGTCAGAGTCAGCCTCTCCTGTGCTTTGTCCCTGAGAAGCCATCTTGCCATCCAGTGTACAAAAGGGAAGCACCAGCCGTCCAATGTCACAGGCTACCCCAATCATCTGCTTCACTGAGCACTGCACAACCCCTAGATGTCTCTGTCCCGGCTCTGCATTTCTGTTCAGCCTCCTAGGTGCCTTAGATTTGACGTCAACCCCATCTTGGAAGCTCAGACTCTGGCTCCTTTCCCCAGCACCTCCAGCTACTTCTGCTCAGTGTGGCAGGACCTCCTGGTCTTCCTCCATGGTGAAGATCTTCGGTACACATTCATTATGTGAGCACACACAGGCATGAACACATGTGCACACACACACAGACATGAACACCTGTGGGCACACACACACACATATACACACACAGACATGAACACCTGTGGGCACACACATACACACACACACACACAGACATGAACACCTGTTGGCACACACACACACACACACACACACACAGACATGAACACCTGTGGGCACACACACACATACACACACACACACAGACATGAATACCTGTGGGCACACATACACACACACACACAGACATGAACACCTGTGGGCACACACACACACACACAAACATGAACACCTGTGGGCACACACACACACACATGCACACACACAGAGAGACATGAACACCTGTGGGCACATACACACACACACATGCACACACACACAGAGACATGAACACCTGTGGGCACA